>VUQG01008146.1:20904-39353 GCA_015106755.1 Etia nguti
AAAAAATAAAAAAAAAAAAAAAAAAAAAAAGTGACATGCTTCCAGATGTAGTTGTTTTCTTTGGCCTGGTGTGAACAGCTCAGCACATTTCTTGCACACAGGCCCACGCTCCTCAGGAGGTCTGTGTCAGACTCCTTTGTGACTGACAGGTGCTTTGAATATTAAAGTTGTGAAAGCTGGTGGAGGTTAACTGGGGTTAAAAACACGTGCTCCGCAACAAAGCTGTGCCATTGATCAGCGCATATCATGACATGAGAGACTGCCTAAAATGTGTATAAGCAAGTTTTTTCTGGTATATGTATGAAAAAGTCTTGGATGTGTCATAATGTAAAATGGAAGCTCACATAATTCACATCTCCGAATTATCAGAATCGGCTTTATTGTCCAAGTATGGGTACACATACAAGGAACTGGGCTCTTTTTTTCCCTTTCTGTAAGTGCAAACAGTCAAATGTGTTAATCTTCTGAAACATGATAATGAAATGTGCTTTACTCGAACTATGACGCGTCTCATCGTTGGGATGTTTTTATTCTGACTCCAACAATGAAGTCAAACTCTTTGGCAAAGAGTTATAAGCTAAATCAGGGGTTGGGTGCACAGAAAGTGCTTATTAGTTCTACGAAAACCATTACAGAAACCCATTCTCTTTTGCCAAAAGCTTTCAGGATAGGTCATTTCAGGGTTGGTTTTTTTTTTTGTTTGTTTGTTTTGTTCTGTTTTTTTAAGACAGAATTGTGACGTGAAAAATGTGATTTAATATTGTTTGGAAAGTTTGGCAGTCCTGAGATTTCATGGCTTCTAAGATTGCTGCCTGTCACTGCTCAGCTCTTGGTATTTCACAGGTGTGTAGCGGTAGACGTGAGGTCTGGCTTTTTCTTAAATAAAACTCGAGTTATCCGTAGTTATCTACCGACTTGACAGCAGGCTGGAGCTAAGCAAGATGGAGAGAGAGAATAAACAGCCTGCCTCCACTGCAGGGTGAAAACCTGGAGTCTAAGGAGACAAAGAGAGGAGGATAAATGAGTCGTGGGGTGCCTGAGAGAAAGGAGGAGAAACCAGGGGGTGTGAGGAACGCTAAAAAAATAGACAGAAGAAGGAGAAGAGGTGGAGAGATCAAGCTAAATCAGCAGAGGAGAGGAAATGGGTGTCAGAGAAATGGAGGTAGTCTGATAAAGAGGAGGGAGACGGGAAAGCAGATAGCTGCTTTGAAGTGGAAAATATGTTTCTAAAGTGTCAGGTGAAGGTAGCAATACAGTAGTGAGATATTTAAGATGAAAGAAAGAAACACATTTTAAATGTTTCATTTCACAGTTTAAGAAGTATGGCTCCTAATCCTTGAAGAATATTGTATTTATTACGCAGATTTTCTTACATAATTAATTATCTAATCACATTTTCAACAATCAGCAAACAGCACGACGGCACTCTGTTTATTTACTTAGTAGCTAAATATGAAACTTGGCTGTTTCATATTTGGGATCTAAATAAAGACGTAGATGATAACTTTTCATGTTTGACATTTTCATAATAGCATTTCTGTTGGTTTAATTAAACTTGTAAAGGCTAAAATCAGATTTATCCCACGAAGATTTTACAGCCATACACACATTACAGTCTCTGTTGTTAGACACTTAAATAAGAAATAATTCCACAAAGAAAACCCTTCAACCTAGAAATGAAGAAGAAACTGTGATATAGTTGTAAGAGAATCTTACAACAGATACAACTATATCACAGTTTCTTCTTCATTTCTAGGTTGAAGGGTTTTCTTTGTGGAATTATTTCTTATTTGAGATTCTTATTTAGAGGTCAGGATACCAGATGACAGTAATAGCAGATACACTTATTTAACTTTTTGTTAACATAAATATCTGATCAGCCAATCATAACGCAGAAGCTCAATGCCTTTAGCCATGTAGACATGGTCAAGACGACCTACTGAAGTTCAAAATGAGCATCAGAATGAGGAAGAAAGGTGGTTTAGGCGTGGTTGTTGGTGTCAGAGAGGATTGATGAAATTGATGATCTACTGGAAATTTTTTTTCCACACTGACATCTCTGGGGTTTACAGAGAATCGTCCAAAAAAGAGAAAATATCCAGTGAGCATCAGCTCTCTGTTAGAAAATACCAAAGGCCAGACTGCTTTGAGCTGATGGGAATGCAAGAGTAACTCAAATAACCACTCTTTACAAGAGAGGCGTGCAGAAGAACATCTATGAATGCACATACATTGAACCTTGAAACCCCTTGATGGGCTATAGCAGGAGAACACCAGCCTGGGTGCCGCTAGTGTCCACTAAGAACAGGAAAACGAGGCTACATTTCACACGGGATCACCAATGCAGCAATAGAAAATTAGAAGAACAATGCCTGGTCTGGTTTTCGCAGACCAGAAGGAAAGAGAGTTTGATAAAGGTCTTAACGAGTTTAAGATATTTAATTCATGTTTTCTTAATGAAGATCCCCAAGTTTCAACAAAGGAGAAAATAATAAAGATAACAACATGAGCAGGAATAGCCAGGAATGTCCCACTGGCTAAGAGGCGATGATAAAGAAATGGAGAGAAAGGAGAGGGACAGAAGCACAGCCTTTGTTTGTTTACGAGCTGATTATTCATTTTCTCTCCATTGTCTCCCTTCTCTTCCGGATTCATTCACTCTCTTCTCCTTTTCTTTACCTCCACCTAGTTCCTGGAGTTACAGGCTCGGCGAGAGGCAGAGGAAAGGAGGAGGTTCCCCCTGGAGAGGAGGCTGAAGGAGCACATCATTGGACAGGAGGGGGCCATCAATACAGTGGCTTCAGGTAAACGCACAGATACTCCTGAGTGAGTAAATACACAAAAATACAAAACATCACTGCCTTTGTTTCACTTTTCTTTGTTTCCTTCAACATATTTACGTCGAGGAGGGCGACTCCTCTTACATCTTTCTCCTGTTCTCCTGCCTTTTCCACCAGCAGTAGGCGGGTTCGTACAGACCTGCGGAGGCTGTAATTGGTTAATTGTGATGAATGAGCTGTCTGTCAGGCGTACACAGGTGCTGTGTGCGTGTGTGTGTGTATTTGTGCATGACAGCTGAAGAGGCCAGGCTTGGAGCCGCCAGTTAACACGATTACAGAGAGAGGAGACATACTACAGACCCCCCCTTCTCCTCCTCCTCGTTTCTCTCCAGCTTTCTGCTCTCCCCCCTCTGTCTCTGTTCTTCTCTTTCTCCATCATCTCTATCTCTGGGTCTCTTGTTTTTGATCTCCATCTCTCTCCTTCACTCTCCTGTCCTTTCCTTCTTGCTCTTTGAAACATTAATGCATCTCCTGAATCTCTCCACTGTTTGTCCTCAAACACTACTGTCGGGGATGGGCAAACGGATGTAAACAAGAGAGGATGGAATGGGTGAAAGAATAAAAAAATATATAAAACTAAAAGATACAGGGACACAGATGGGAGAATACAGGGAAGTATCTGAGAACCAGAAAGCTTGTAGCTCTGACAGAAAGACAGAGAGTGTGTTTAGTGCTTAGAGGAAGGGAGGGAGGATGAGTTAGAGCACAATAACACAACCGACAGTAAAGAGCTGATATTACACCAGGCATCCATGGAGGCCATGTACTGTATTGATCTGCAGATGAGTTTGTGGGTGGTGGGGGGGGGGTTGTGAAAGGGTTCTGCAGCAGGGAGAGAGGCTGTGTGTTATTTTTATGATGTTGGACATTTTCTGTTTTAGATTTGTGAAAATAATTAACTCATTCCCAAAGCTAGAAACTGATATTACAGTCTATAACACATTGGAGAGAGCAAATACTGCAGAGTTTATAACCAACAAGGGAACAACTTTCATCCCTCTCCAGACCTCTGTAACTCTAATACTTCATCAAAAAAACAACACAAACTACAGATATGAGACAAACTACAGAGCTGTCTATAAAACTAAAGACAGTAGTTGTTACAAGTGTCAGAGGGGGAGGATAATCATGGGACTTGTAGTCTTTGGCAAGGCGATGAATGACTGTTGTTATCGCGAAAGCCGTACAAGACATCGCCACAGAGAAATAGGAATAGCTTATTGATCTGTGAGAAATATTGTAGTGAATATCTCTCTCTCTCTCTCTCTCTCTCACACTCACACACACACACATACACACACACACACACACACACACACAAAGCACTCATAGAGATACATTCAGATACAGAACCTACTAAAGGCACACATGATCCCATGTGCATCTACAGTTTGTAAAGGTGAGCTGAGCAGAAATCAGTCAAACTCTTGGCAGGAGGAGGGAAGTAGAGATTTAGAGATGAGGAGATGACTCAGGAAAGAGAGATGCACTGCAGATAAGAAGATAAATGGGAGAAGGATGTAGAGATAAAGAGTGACCAGGCTATGTAACTGCAAATGCGCGCCATATCCAACATTTTAATGTGTAATTACTAGTTAAAAATGTAGAACTTTCATGATTAATCAGATGGCAATTTTAGGATTGACCCAGGATTTTCTGTATTACTGTGGTACATCACCATGGTAACTTGGGATGCAAACCTAACCTGCACAGGAAAAGGTTAGGATCATGATTAGTGATCAACAGTTATGAAATCAAGCGTCAAAGGGGCTAAACTTTATTGATATTGTAAATCTTGTCCAGTCATGCTTAAAGATCGACAAACACACACATTCGTACAGCACTTTTATTACTATACTACTGTGCGGTACTTTTCCTGTTATACGCTCATTGTGCTGGTCTGTCTGTAGCAGCTGTGCTGCTCTCATATTATTTTTCACATATTAGTTTTATCTCCCTTTATGTAAAAATCTGCTGCCAGAGCACAACTGCATGTTTCTGGTTAGTCATGAACTGCTAATAGTGGTGTTTCAAGTGTTTGTTGTGAGATTGGGATAGGCTGGGTTAACTTATCTAGTTGATAACCACCGTACGACCGCTTAGCCTGATTAAGTGAAGCCTGATAATGGAAGGATATCCTGGGTACGTTGGACTTGCTTTGTAGAAGTGACTGCAACGTTCCCAACTGTTCCAGCCAGAAATGTTTGTTGTATATCGTTCCCCTTTTTAAAATATTATAACTAAAGAAAAAATGACAAAGATAACTTTAAACACCTTCCAACTCTATGATATAATTATCTGAAACACACAAAAAAGAAATGGAAAACATGCCACATTTTTCTGTTTTTTGTTTTTGTTTATTTTGTTTGTTTTTTCCTATCTGCTCATCCTTTTCTTTTTGTTTCAGCTTAAGTTATCTTATTGCACTGCAACATTTCAGTAGTGAAAGGAGAAGAAAGGTTTGGCAGTATGATAGATGAACTGATTATTTTTGCAAAATTTTGCAGCTCAAAAATTGAAGAAAAACTTAGACGTGGTTTTCTTTCCCCTTTTTTTCTTTTTTTTTCGATGTGATGTCTTCAAAACGTCTGTTTTCACCTGAACTCCTCATGACGAACAGCTGGCCTGCAGCAAGACACAAAGTAGAAATACACACATACACACACGCACGCACGCACACACACACACACACACACACAGGAAGGAGGTTAGATTGATCCAGGTTTAGCTCTCAGGGCTAAGAGTTATTGAAGAGAATCATCCCTCTGTAATCATGTTAGAGCCAACCAGACCTGCCCAATACACACTGCGCTGTGTGTGTGTGTGTGTGTGTGTGTGTGTGTGTGTGTGTGTGTGTGTGTGTGTGTGTGTGTGTGAGAGATGTAATTTTGTGTCAAAACAATTACTCATTCAAACAAGGTGGGAACAAGGAGCATTTAAATGTTTCTGACATCTCCACAAAGAGCAGTTTTTGTGTTGGATTTCCATGAGACGAACAGAGCAACGGGAAAGCGTGTTGTTGTGTTGTTCTGTCTACACTTGGAAGTATTTGAATACTTTTGAAAACCAAATTGAACATTTAAATGGATTTATATATGTACAAGAATGAAACAACTTCAGATTCAGCATTAAATGCACATTCACGTGACGGTGGGAACATGATCTCAGTCTGCTCATAAAGGAAGTGGCAGAGTCTCCTCAAACAAACACTTTTCCTGACAGCTGAGACGTCACACTCCACCGTGTCCATCCTGTGGCGTGCGGCCCACGCCCTTGAGCGCTAATTTTAGCAGCCAAAGTCGGGACTCTTTGAGTTGTTTTCAGTTTCTCTCCAGGTGCAACGGAGCACAAATCTGAAACATTTCCACTCCAGTCGGGAGCGACGCAAGCGTGCCGTGTTTGAACACCAGGGTGAACTTGGAATGAACCGGATAACAGGAGATGCACTGAGATGGACACGTGCCCAAAAACATTTGCCCTGCCTCAGCGATTCAGTAACCTTCCCAGGGCTTTCATGTCGCCCGCATCTGCCTGACATGATGGAAGGGGAAGGCAGCCGGAAAGAGAGACCCAGCCATCATGTCGGAAATAAAAAGTACTACTGATTTCTCCGGTCTTTGGGTTACAAAGCAGATGTATTTGTTGTGTATACATTCTCCTTTAGACCACAGTTTTCAAATAATGGTTGAAGTTACAGGTAACACCTCTCCCACCTGGTGTAAGGCGGGGGAGTTAAGTTACCATTGCGTCCATTTTCACAGCACTGACCCTCCTTTTTCTAAACTACTGTCCGCAAACACTCCACATTTCCTTTGTTTTGTTTGGGTTTTGACATATGTATGCACGTATGGTGCAAGTATGCACCTTTTACCTTTGACTTACCCCTGTTGCAATGCTTTTAATTTGAAAATTCAAGAGAAAATGTTCCATTTTCTTCCTCTGTAGTGAAGTGAAAACAGACATTAATACTTAATTTGCAAGATGAGCAACTAAACAACTGGCTTAAACAAACATCAGCATGTAAAGTTTGATTTCATCTTTCAGGGCTCACAGGGTTTCATTACGTATGATGATAAATCACCAGTCTTTATCAGCAGTGAGAACTGCAGCAGCAGGGCGGAACCTCCTTCCCAACTGGACTGTCTGGTTTTCCTTTACTGCCTCGTCTCACCCCTGTTGTCTGACAATTCCCTCGAGGTCAGTCCTTTCATGGGAAGGCTCAGAAGGGACTCTCTCGCCTGCAAAATGGGTTTACACCGGCAGGCCAATAAATACAGTTAAATGAAGTTAAAATCACACGTGTCTGTTACTCTGTTACTGTCGAAACTGATCTGGTAAAATCACCAAAGAGAGGGGAAAAAAAAGAAGAGCCCCACTGAGCACGCTCAATAAGACATACAAGCAATATATATATATATATACATACACACACACACACTGTATGTAAGCTGTGCCTCAGAGAAAGGTTATCCCCTACTGCCCCCTGGTGATGCAACACAGCATTGTCACTGCATGTTTAAAGACAAAAAAACCAAAACTACTGGTAATTTACTATAATTACTTCACTGTAAGAAAAAAGAAAGAAAAAATGTTAAAACACCTGGAAAAAAGTCAGATACGTGCTGTTTTCTGTGTGACACGTCCACAGCAAATCCTTTTTTAAAAAAAACAAAAAAAAAAACACGTGTCATTGGTCAGATTTTGTACCAACTTTGTATGATCCTGATGTGACGGTGCCTCCTGTTTTTAAACTCTATTTATGTAAGCGTGTGTGTGTGTGTGTGTGTGTGTGTGTGTGTGCACGCCATTCCAGTTCACACAACTAGCCCCAACCCTGACCCCCTCCTCCACCATCTGTCACACTGTTGCCAAGTTACAGTCCTCTGTCATGGATTGGTTTCTGATGGGCGGTTTTCTGATAATGAACGTGACGTTGCAATGTAAGATGTGTTTTGGTCTCACAGCGTTAGCGTTTGTAGAAAAAAAATAAACCATTTTTATGAACATTTGTAAAGCTGCTGAGTACTGGGCTGCTCTTTTTACTTCCAAGATTACTTTAAGTGTTTGTGGTGTGTCGAGGTAACCCAGGATTACATCATCCCAGTTCACACTTACTCCACCTTTTTTTTTTTTGTTTTGTTAGATTTTTCCTGCAAACACATCACAACCTGCTGTCCAACTCTACACCATGGGTATCCATTTTTAAATGTTCTCATGTAGTCTTTTTTTCCCTTTCTTATCTCCATTTCTCACAAAATAACAAGTCTTCTGTTCACTTCATCACTATCTCCATATGCACTCATTCCCAGCCCTGGCTGCAGGCTCGCTAACACTCTCTTCTGTCGTTGCACATTAAGCGGCGGGCCGTGCTTTGTGACTCGCCTGAGCAAAATATCAGCTTTTTTGGCCATGTTATGGTGGCTTTTTGTTGTTATGGAGCTCAGCGGTAATTGGCTTGCCGTCAGCCTGTCAGAGCGGCGCAGCCGACCCTTGTGGGTAAATGAATGTCAATGTCGCTGTCCAGTGCTGAAAACGAACAACCTCATCCCTCCGTGAGCCCGGGGCGCAAGGCCGCCTGTCGGAACTCATCTGTCCTTGGCTTAATCCCCCTCCCGTACCCACCTGCTCCATTGCAGGACTTGGTTGAGAAGGAAGAGACATTGGTAGAGAGGAAAATGAGGAGCATTTGCATCTAAATGGAATGTTTTCTTCCCTTCATTTCTCTCGCTCTCACTTTTGTGTAATGGCTTGGTTATGTGGAGATGGAGACATGAGAGGAAATCCCCTCTTGATTCTTGTAGCTTTGATTTTGAACAGAAATCTGCACCTTAATTTATCTTACTCCTGTCTTTTCTTTGTTCTTTGCTGTTTTCTATTGAACCTCTTAGTCTCTGCATCTACATTGTGATTTTGTAATTCTTCCTCTCCTGGGATGAAGGAGAGAAATCCATCTTGTCCTTCATTTTGTCAGTCTTCACATAAAACCCCATCACATCTGACATTCACATAGACTTTGTCACCATAAAGCACTTGCACGGCATCCAGCACTTACACCAATAACATGACTAGCTGTTTCTCGTCAGGAGAGAGTGTGACATGTCTAGTTGCCCTGGGGTCACGTTTTAAATGCGCACACACTTGAATGTTTCTCATCACCTGGCATAGATTAAGTGTAAATCCCCCATCATGATACAAACATCCTGTTGACACACCACATCGCATCGTCCTCCAGGGGAATAACGAGTCTTGCACGGCCTTGTATTATTAATTCATGCCTAGACTTACAGGTTCATCAGGACTCTGTCCAATCCTCATGCAGCTTGTCGGACCCCAGAGTGCCGCATTTGAGCCTGTCTCACCCTGATTCTTTCACCTCCGACCTCCCCCAGCTTCGGTGTCCAGGTCCCTACTCCCATTAGGAGGCATAACAATACTGAATTATTTACAAGTGTTTGAATAATTAAAGGTGAAACACCCATTTACTGGCTGAGAAAATGTGCCAATCTGATCTGTCCTGGGAATCAGTAAGGACTTCCTTAATGAGGGTGAGAAGGGAGAAGGGAATGAAAATACTCACAGGGTTCACTTTTATTAGTTTTTTTTTTATGCACAATGTATATCACTATATGTCATATATATATATATATATATATATATATATATATATATATCCAAGTGCCTTCAGAGAGTAAGTGAAGTCAGCTAGTCAGCTGAATCGGAAGAACAAGATCCAGGCAATTAACACTTATGCCCTGCTGGAATAATAAGCAGCCCAAAGGAGGAGATAGAAGCCACTGACATCAAGACAAGACATGCATGAAGGGTTTCACCCCAAGTCCAGCATCCTGAGACTGTAGGCTAAGCAGAAGGAAGCATGCCTGGGTGTCAGAACCACACAAAGATCCATGAGTACATCAGGAAGATGGCCACAACTGGTCATAGGCTTAGGGAATACCTCAGGCAGCAGAAAGCCAAAAAAGAAGAGAAGCAAGGAGAAGCCTTTGACGGTGCAAAACATTTCACCGACATTGTTGTGTTTGTTGGGGAGAAAACTTACAAACATACAGTACAGCACTTCAGAGTCACACTGCTAGAGTTCTAAGATTCAAGTAAATATGACAAGCTGAACGCATTCTGTACTGTACAGGAGACACGGCACGAGATTGATTGACAATGGTCTAGAGCCAATCAGGACGCAGAAACAAAAAACATGCAAAATTGCACCCCAAAAAAATCTGCGAAACAGCGAGGCCCGAAAGGTGAACCGCGTTATAGCGAGGGACCACTGTATACAGAAACATCTGTGCCAAGAATGGCCTGAAAGGTCAAAAATGGGATTTGCCTCCTAGGTTGGTTGAGAAGGACTGCATTAAGATCCTGTGAGACTTCCAGATACAGACAAACTAGTGTGGCTAACCAGCCGGACATAGTAGTGGTGGTCCATAGTAATAGATGTAGCTATACCAAGTGATAGCAACATCAGGAATAAGGAACACGAGAAGCTCCGGAAATACCCAGAAGAACTTGAGAAGAGCGGGTGAAGGTAACAGTGGTCTCAGTTTGCACTCGGTGCAGTGACCCCAAGCTAGGCAAGTGGCTCCAGCAGATCCCAGGAACAGCATCTGAGATCTCTGTGCAGAAGAGCGCAGTCCTAGGACCAGCTAAGATACTGTGCAGGACCCTCAAGCTCCCAGGCCTCTGGTAGAGGACACAAGCTTGAAGGATATGCATGTATTTGCATGTTTGAGGCAAATCTTATATTTATAAAATAATATTAACACAGTGAGTCACAAGAAAAAGTTTGAGCTTTATTGGTTGACATTTATTTTCACAGATATGCATACACTCAGGAGTTGCCATTGCTATCTTGGTCATGTAAACCTTAATGTTTCTAAAAATATATATTGGGTTTTTTTGTTGTTGTTTTTTTTTTTAAATGCGGGTCAAATCACTACGTGTAATGGGTCAGACATGCACAAAAATGTATCACCTCACTGAATAATTCCTGTCAACTTCATGGAATGTCCTAGCATCTCTTAGCTTGTTACTTTGGTTTACAACCATAGTCAAAAACATCTAACATCTACACCATCTACGTTTTAGAATTTCTTTAATTTAGCATTTTTAAAGTCGTTAGAAAAAAAAAGGGAGACATTTGAATTCGTTTAGAATCTCATATTCTGATGTTCCAAGCTAGTTCAGTTTTAACCCAGGTCTGATCTGCAAGTATATAAAGCTTTGAGGGTCAGTTGTAGTTTTCGTCATTATCTTCTTCATCTAGGTCATGAATTTCATCGCTGTCTTCTGTGATGTAGCTGTCAGGGTTTTCGGGCTCATCAGCGGACTCGTCGTCGTCCTCGGTGTTCACCCTCCCTGACAGGACATCCTCTATCCAATCCTCCAGCTCCTCTGCAGTTGGCAGGTCCTCATCATTGGACATGTCCAGCCAGACACTATCTGCCTGGAAAACAGAGAACCACAAAATTTCACGTCTATAAAGTCTTTATTTTGGTGTTTCCTTAGATTTTGACGTTTTACTTACATCTGTCACATTGACCACACCGATCTGGGGTCTAAATAGGTCCAACTTAAAGGTTTTCTCCCAATAAGTGGTCAACTGTTAGGACAAGATAAACAAGTTAACTTCAGACATTTTCTGCATTTAAACAATGGTGGAATTTTTCTGTGTAGAAATTGTTTATAAAGGATCATTTTAAAAACTATTTGGTTAAACGGTAAGACCGAACCAGAGGGAAGTCATCAGGGTCGATCCAGACAATACTCAGCTCTGGGTTGTTGGTATTGTCTCTGGCCACATCTTTCAGGATTTCCAGGAACTCATAGCCATCTAAGGAAAAGACAACAAAGTTATCTGAAATCAACTCCAGTTTCTAATCAAGATAAATAGCTGTAATGTTAAACAACAAAAAGCTCTGAATTACAGCTGCAGACCTGGATCTTCTTCCTCAGCAAAGGCAACAATATGTATTCCATCCATATCATCTTCCTACAGATGGGACGAATTTAAAGATTTAGATTAATTAGTAGCTTGAAATCAACGTTGGCTTCAATACATTTAAAGAAAATGCTTGTA
The DNA here is from genome assembly GCA_015106755.1 of Etia nguti. Lineage (NCBI taxonomy): Eukaryota > Metazoa > Chordata > Actinopteri > Cichliformes > Cichlidae > Etia > Etia nguti. The sequence continues at coordinate 32,839 of VUQG01008146.1, forward strand.
TACTATGTAATTTCTGCTTCCATCTGCTCTGATAAGACCAAACAATCACCCATGTCTCAAACATATTCTCAGCCCGGAGCTTCCTCAAAGTAGCTCTGTAAGAAACACATTATTATTAAATCTCACACATAGAAATGCTTGAAATTTTTAGTTTTTTTAAAATAAAACTTAAAAAACAAACAAACATTAACCTTCTGTGCTGGGTAACAAATTCAACAATATCTATCTCGGATAGAGGTCTTCCAGGCACGATGGCCGGCTCCTCCATGAATGGCTCATAGAAATTTACTTCATTCATCTTTAGGGAAAGATGTTTGGCTACCTAAAAAAAAAAGTTAAATGACAAGATGTCACTTTATTATTTTAGGGATGGTTTTCTGTTTTTTTTTTAATGTTTGAAGTGAAGCTAGTTAATCAAGAGTTTTAACTAAATCAGCTATCTCCAGTCTTTTTCTGAAACTTATATTTGAAGAAGGATGTGAAGATAAAGACTGGAAACAGCTAGCCTAAGAGATTCAGGTTTAACAAAAAACAAACACTAACATTAATTTACATAATTAAAACAATATGTGACATGCTATGTAGCATGCTAAATAGTGAATTTCAGAGCTGCTAGCAGTTCAACTTTGATACACTTGAATATAGCTATGCTAGCTTTTTGCTAGCATGGCAAAAGTAGGCTAACAAGCTACTTGTTATTTACACGCAGAAATTAATATAAGTTGTATTTAATTAATTCTGTTCTAATTTATTATGGTTAGCCTGTTTTAAGTAATTGTGGTTACTGTAAAACAAAGATTTGTACAGTGTAGTATATTTTCTGTTAAGACTTACAGATTTATCAAATGTAGCAAAAAACTTGATGTAAGGCTGAAACCGCTCTGAGGCCTCCTGGAAAGCCTTGAAATCTGAAAAACAAAAAACAAAAATTGGAGCTGGAAATAAGATAATTTGAGAGAAATTGACAGGAACAAAAGCTGAAGTTCAGCAGTGACATCCTATAGTGATGGTGTGATGAGAAAGACAAGCAGTAAAAGGCAGTGTCTTCATTCAATTTCTGATCACATTCTGGTATCTTCATCCCAGTAACCAAGTTTCCCTTAATACAGTTTTGTAGACTTATAACACGATCCTAGTTCTCTTCCCAACAAGGTCACCACCAGGGACCAACCTATATCTGGACAGAAATAGCCTTCATAATGAAAATTTGTGCCACTGTCGTATTGGCCGGATAGTATCTTCCCTGCCTCGCTTTTTCTCCTTTTTTTTGTGAGAGGAACTATAATTGCAGTTTGACCTATTAGACGGGGAGCCAGAAGCTATTTAAAGGCTGTCATGAGACTGAGTGAGACTAGCAAAGTCTAGAATCAGGTTTTCATTTAGCAGCCAGTAAGGCTATACAAAATATATCTCCATCAACCTCTAGATTCCATTAACGTCTCTGAAGCACAATAAAACAACTTTACGGTACACTGAAAGAGTGTAAGTATAGGTTCAACCACACACTCCCAGTCTTCGTCAGTTCCTTTAGAAATGCATTTGTTTACATGTAGATACTGGCATATGACTTTGATGCTAAACTAACATGAATCTTCTCCTTTGAAATAACCAATGAGGCGGATGTCTTCCTCCATCCTTTCGAAGGCTCGCACCTCCATGGCATTATTGATCATCTCTACTGGGTCCTCCAACACCTAGGGAGCAGTATAACACAGAATGAAAACATGTTAGTCATTATTTGGGTAACTTGGTTAGTTTGTTATAGTTGGATGAGTTCCACTCACATACACATTTGTTTAATGTGGACTCATAATTACATGCAGCTTTGATTAGCTTAGCATTAGCACTGCAAAAAGCTAGCAAACAGCTAGCTTGGCTCATGCCATGGTAATAAAATCCACCTACCAGAGTTTAGCTTTAACCTTTAAAAAAAGGATAACTCATTTTCATTTTAATTTGAAATACAAGGTACTGTTACCTAAAAGTCACTGTTGAGCTAAACCTACCTTGGAAGGCATTTACATGTCAGTCAATAATCAATGCAAGGCAATAGTGTTGAACTTGTGCATGATGCAGTCCTAAAAATTTAAAAGTGTGTAGTTTAGATAAAAATGATGTAAATAAATCATGAACCAATTATTATTCAGTGTTCTTTTAAAATAAATGTCTTGTGCAAGATGCCGCGTAAACCCAAATGCTCAAATTAATTAAAATATTTAGGTTGTTTTCATATTTTTTAAATTGGAGTTCTTGTTTTCTAATAAATTGCACTATTTTGTGGATTAAGTAATCACCTCTTAAAGGTAACATTGTCTCTCCTCAGTTGCATTGTTTAAATGTGAATGTGTGAATGTGTGGTTGTGCTGAGAGTCAATAGGAAAGAATCAATGTAGAGAATATTGCACCTGCAGTAATAAATAGTGTAATTTTAAAAAAGCCTGCATTATTGTGGCAAAAGTATTAGCGCATTGATCTGCATGTGTGTAATAGATATTTGATCCATATTAGATAGATAGAAGCTGTGATGCCATGAGTGAAGGGGTTTGTTAAGCTATTGCTTAGCCTTAATAGACGGCACAGGCTTCTTAGTGAGTTCTGCAAACTTTAATCTGTCTCCACTAAACTTTTGCACAACAAAAGTAATGCAGAACTTCCTTATGTTTACAAAAAGCAATGCGTACTCCAACAATGTTGTGTAAAAGGGAGGTAAAACTATGTTTCTTTGTTTTAATATTATGGTCATTTATCTTAGCCTGTGGGAAAAGTGAATGAAAAATCGGTTAGATCATCAAAAATATTTGAGATTTAACTGTAATCAAAAGGGACCTGTAGCAGTTATGTCGCTGCCTTAACGTTTCTGATAATTGAGTTTACAGTGCATCTTATATATGAGGTACACATGACAGTTACTAAAATGGGGGTTGTCAAAGAGCTTGTTGATGTTGCAGTGGTGATATGTTAGGGATTCAATTAACTAACGAGGCTGAAGATTGATTGTTTTGTGGGTAACGTAACTGCCGTCTGAAAAGCATCAGATTTTACTACCCACATCCAACAGGAACTCCACCAGAGTGTCTGCTGAGAGCTCCCCGTCAAACTCAATCACACGGTCGTCCTTGAACACGTACAAGCTGCCCACCTCCTCCAGTCCTATTTAGACAACAGATCCAATACTTTAAAAACTATACATTACTAGTAAAATGGTATTAGAAAACCACATGAGTGGATAAGCCAAGAACAGCACAGATGCAGTACATACCAAGTTTTCTGGCTACTTTGACATCCTTCTGGGAGTCCACCATTCCAAAACCGATGTCTTTGTTCTCCAGGACTTGAGCTGTAAGCTGTGTGTTCAAGAAAAACAATAAAACACACTTAAAAAAAAAATCTAGATCAGGAACATCACCTAATCAGGATGATTCTCTAGATGGCATCTAGGATGAAACGTTAAAAATGAGATTTGATGTTCACTATTTGTGTTGGGCCTAGTGCACCACATTGGCAGTCATGCAGGGTGGACCATTCTTTTGGAGTTGATGGTCTCATCCTCATCTTCAAACTCACCTGCCACACTCTGACTTGAGAGTGCTGCTATAGCTCACCTGGTTGAGCAGCTGACCCATGTGCTAAAGGCTCACTGGGTCCCACTCTCGTGGCCTGGGTTTGAGTCTGCCCCAGACTGTTTCCTGTATGTCATCCCCCTCACTTTCTCTCCAGCTTCCTGTCTACTATCTGCACTGTCCTATCCAGTAACGGCAAAATACCTAATGTTCTGAAACCTCTTCATCACCTTCTAAATTTTGTCTCTTTTCTAAAATCACAGAGGTCACCATCGTGATCCGTAAGGAGGTACGCATATACAAACAAACACATGTGACACCCTCAGCCACACTAACAGCAGCAGATTATAAAGCGCCTTGAGGCGACTGTTGTTGTGATTTGGCGCTATATAAATCAAATTGAATTGAATTGAATTGATTGGGATTTAAACCTTGTTATTTAGGTTAGGTACTTGGTTAGGAAAAGATTATGGTTTAGGTCAATATTAAATAGAAATCCGGGTCAAGTTTCATAGTAACCTTCAGGATTTTGTAATCCAAGTAGCCAGAGAGTACTTCCTCTTTGGCTCTTGGTGGGAGGCTTTTGGCCAGTCTCAGGGAATTTGACACTGAAATAGGTGCAGTAGAACACCACTGTTGGCAACTGGGAGCAAGATGCAAGGGGATAAATAATAGTTGGTGACTTTTTATTTGACTCTTAAATAAAACTGTGTACAGTGTGGACATGTGTGGACTAAAACCACCTGGTAAGTAAACCTTGAGATAAAAAACACTGGTATGAACACCCTCTGCTCAGCGCTTTGATTTAGCTCTGACTTCTATGCTGTGTACTTGAGCCGACATCCACAGCTGCAGCCGTCTTCGTCAATACATCTTTTCATTACCAAGATGTCTATGTGCTGAGAGCCCCCCGTGGAGTTTTCTTGTTAGAAGGAAGCTGTGAGTCAGGACTGCTTGCCTTTCAGCTTGCAGTTGTTGAGGAAGGATAACAGATTTAGAAAACCACTGAGGAGGGGGTTTACTTTGTGTATTTCTGCTTTCCAAGAGTGCACGAAACATGACAGAAATGTGAAACTGAAAATGTTTCCAAAGGTGAATACTAACAAATAAAAAATGTCTCCAAGATGAGAAGGAAAGGAGTGTGAGAGCAAATCTTCTGATTTCTAGTTCAAAGGCAGATAGTAAAGAGTATTGGGAACAAGCTATAATTAACAAAATGACCTAGAAACAATCCCTGGATATATGTAAACCACAGTGGAGTGCACAAAATGGGATTAAAAGGACTGCTTGCCAGTTAAGAGTGTGCACAGGTAAAACATAGATCCAGTCTAAGCAGAGAGTCTATACTTCAAGAAGACAGAGGAAACATGGAGCAGTCGCTGTCTGATTTCTCCTAGAATGCAAAGGATCAGTGACTACTTGTGACAAGTTTGCATGGCAGAATGTAATCTGCAGGCATTCGAGCTATAGCTCAGCACCCAGTATGCCACAACAGATCCATCTCTCATCTCCTCGTGTCTTCTTTGATCAGTGGTGATACATTTCCCATAGCTTCCAGGTATTTGCAAACCTGAAAAACCAGGAGAAATTAATTTTTTAAAGAGTTTTTAAAACCATATCATTGTTTATGAACGTTCATGATAGTAACATCCAGCAGATCGCTAATGACTCCCTTAGAGTTAGGAATAGGGTTAACAGGGATTAACATTCACCTTGGGATATATATTTTTTTGCCTATCCAATGTGGTCTAAAGCTACAGAGCTAATGTGTGAGGCTGTATATGGGTCTTTGACCTAAATACGAATACCATCATCCTCATAGGCAGTATGTTTAGCATGTTAGAATGCTAAGTACTGCTAAGGCTTCTGGAAATGTGATTTTGAGCCACAAAGCAACTGTTGATTAACTGGTCAATAAACTGAAAATGAATCAGCAATCCTAATAACTGCTTCTCCCAAATCTAATTTTTCAATCAAAGAAGGCACTTTTTGTGATAATTCATCATCTGAAAGAATTCTTTATGGAGCATCAATGCCTGAATTAGTTAGCGATTCTGTTGGACGTTTATTAAGAAGTGAAAAAAAAAATATTATCTATAAAAAAGTAGATTACATCATTGTACTTCCACAGTTCTTACTTTCCTTTCACAGTTAACTCCATTTTATAATACACAAAGAATATCAGCACTGAGCCACATGTCCTGGAGTCTGTGACACATACTCTCTCACCTCTTCCCACCTCACCCAGTTTCTCACCTCCAGCACCAGCTCTGTCATCTGGAACCTCTTCTGAAGACCCTTGTTGGCCGGCAGAGGTTCGTGGTAGAACAGGCACAGCAGATCATATCTCTTCAGAGCCTTTTTGTAGTTGCGCTCATTGATGTCCATCACCCTGTCTTTCCCATCAAAATTGGGGAACTCTAGACCTTCCTCGGCACTGCAAAGGAAAACCAGGTGAAGGCAGAGGCCAGATAGAAGAGAGAGCCACATGTGTTGCATTTTTGTTCAGCTGTGGATGTGTTTGCAAAAAAATAAAAAATAAAATCCAAGATCCTCTCAAGACCAAACTTAAAGAAATTGGCTAAAAATGAGAGCTGCAATTCATCCACAGATTTGATCTCTATTATATCTCCAGCAAATGTGAAATACTCTCTCTAATGTTTCATTGGACCCCCTGCTTCTTTTTATTGCCCTCTTTTGATAGCTCTCCCTCTCCACCTGTCTTCTGTCTCTTCCTCTCTCTGTCACTTAGTCTTACTGCCCAAATCTCAGGAGGGTCTCTTTCCTCCTCCTTTTCTCTCTGTGATGGAGAAACTCATTATGTTGAGCACATTTGAAGGATAATCATTCATGAGGTTGCTGTTCATGCCCTTGAAAAAAATTGGTGATTTCATCAACCACTGAGTCAGTAACGTCATTACCTATGTGGATGAACAAAATTCTTTGTGGCAGTGT
>VUQG01008150.1:2932-20460 GCA_015106755.1 Etia nguti
TGATCTTGTAGTGAATTCACTAGGACATCCACTCCTGAGAAGACTGTGTTAACATACTCCTGAGTGGGCAGACCAGCAAACTACCCAAACCTCTACTTTTATAGATGCGTCCATTTAATTAGCAATTAGCAGCTGTTACTTATCTTCTTCATTCCTATGGAGGCAGTAAGCGTGTATTCATATGGCATCCTGTGAAAACTCTTTTTCAGATAAGTATTGATTCTTTACTTAAGTTCCAAATACCTGGACTTCAATTTCAGGTCAATCTCACCTACTACCAGCTACAAGCTGTATTTTTGTAATACATACTGAATGCTTGTATCATATCAAACTATGATTTTATATCCTTTTTTCCAGGCATGATCCAAAAGTGCCAACCTCATCCTTTGAGATGCAGAGGCACCCAGATACTTAAGAAATGGGTCCCAGAGCTGATAGGATAAAAAGGGTTTATCCTTTAATGCTGCAGAAAAGGTTTCAAAAGGAATGATACTTCACACAGCTTGCAGCTACAGATTAAGAGTAGGAGCTCCACAACTGAGCCTAAAAGCACAGTGCAGCAGAACTTGTAAAAGGTCTCGAAAATAAACCAGTAACTCATCATTTAGTCCCAGCATCCAAGATGTAGATGGATCTGTGGTTACATGTATTATTCAGATTGTCTATGTACAAAAGCGGCACACATGTGAAAACAGGGGTATTACTCCATTATTATGTAATCCAAATTAAGCCAAAGTAGTACTTTGTAGTATACTTTATACAACGCAAAAACATTTAAAAATAAACAGGACATTAAGAGATGTCTAAGATGCAACACTAGGAAGGATAAAATGATCCACAGTCACATCCAATATTCATTTTAGTTCTAATGCCCAACGTATTTCATGTCCACATATTATTGTGCTTATTATTGTGATGTTGAAGTCTGAAATTAAGCTCAGAAATGAATGCCAAAGTATAAAAACATCACACTGGGGTTTTAGAGAAAATTATAGCCTTTTGATAATGAGACTTTTACTGCAGCTGACCAATAACCAGCCCAGAAGTCACTAAACATTCCTCAGAATTTAACATGTTTTTCTCAGTTAACTCATAAAACACAAAACCAGAATGCTTCAGAGATGGTGGTGTTTTTAACATAGTTATGGTCTCTTCCACAGCACGACAACTTGCACGGTGGTCCTTTAGTTGTTGCCTCCTTTGGGTCCAGCAACGCTATGTTTGGGACTCACATTTAGGGTCGTGTTAGGTTTATGTTAGTGAACATCTGAACGAACTCGAAATCTGTCCTGAAATGTCGCTCGTTGGTTTGTCACCAGATCTCAGAAACAGCTGGAGGAGCAGAGGCACAAACAAGCCGAGGCACACGGCAAACTTCAGGAGATTAACGCTGCGATTTGTACCAGATGTACTGAGAATTGATGCCGCTGACTTTTAAGCTGATCTCTTTGTAGCACAAAAACAAGTCGTCATGCAGAAAAAGAGCTCTCCTGTATTTAGGTTATCTTCAGAGATAGCGCTGTCTTGTATGGAGACTTCGGGGCCTGTGAGTGTTTTCCACACATGCGTGACTGTCCCTCGCAGCCCAGACCGTGTTTTTATGTCATGAGTGTTTCCCGCAGAGACATCAAAAGTGAGCCGAGTAGTTCCCGGCAGCACTGGGGATGGTTTGGACTTAGCCTCCTGCAGATATGTTCTTTCCTTGGCTGCAAATCAAATGTGTCTGGCTAATTATAGCAGCTCACCGCCCAGGATGACTGCAAACATCTGGTGTTATGTGCATTTGTTGCCCTGCTGTTTTTGACGACTCCTGCTGAATAAAGTTCACTAAGAGGCAACGTTTTGTTTTTGTTATTTAATCTGTACTCTCTGCTGTTTTCTGTTCGTAGCTCCACCATCAGGTCACGCAGCTTATTCTGATGAGACGAGAAAACACTGCAAGCTGTCAACATTTTAGGGACTGAGGCTTTACTTGATACTGAACAACTATAGTGTAAACAAGCATTTTAAATCTTATTTTTGGCCATAATGATGCACTTTTATTGGTTTTAACTTCACATGTGAGAATTTTAAGCTTTTTTGCGTTTTAATTTAATTACATAAGCAATTTAACGACATCACTTTGTGCTCCAGGACATTGTGTCACGTTGTAGTGGCAGAGGGAGGAAAACATAACAAAATGTGAGCTCTAACAGCTGAAGAAAAGTGCTCCACTCAAATTTCTATTACATTGGTACAACTGGCTTGTACACAATACAGAATGGAGTCATGCCACCAACTGATTATGATTTACCAAAGATTTATTTGACTTGATGTTAATCATCACGTGTGTGTACTCCATATCAGTGGACAAATGTACGAGATATAATGTGCGTGCAACAAACAAATTAAGAGTCTGAGGCATGGAGATAGCAAAACACCACAGACGGAAGATTGTGAAGGTAGAATGCTTTTCTATGCCGGCAGAAAACTGGGCAGGTGTTCTGCATTTCCAACCATGTCCTTAATCTCCACCCAGGAAACTCCTGCAACACAATGAAAACACACACGCACACAGCAAACCAGCATAAAAATCCAAGAAATCGTTAATATCCTGAAAAAACACAAGGTAAATAATAAGAAAACAAATATTTTAGGCACTGATCCTAAACAATACAAAGGTGTTAATCTTTCATAACAGAAAAAAATCAAGCTTTTTAAGTTAGATGATTTTCCACCTTTTACTCTTTTTTTTATGGAACCACAACAAGCTTGTATGTTTTATTATTCTAATGTGAGCATATTGTTCGTGGCGGGGGGGGGGTATTTTGAGCTTTTGGTTCAATAAGCTAGCAGCTTACAGTAAAACTGTACTTCAGCAAATCTAAAATATAAATCTGTGTTTAAGGCTAACTTAAGAACACTAACATACTCGTGCGAACATTGCTAACAGTGATGCTTGGTTTGTGTGCAGTAAGATATCTTAGCTTAGCTTGCTAGCATGCTAACATTTGCTGTTTGGCTGTAAACACAACATGGTCAATGATAAACGGACTGGTCCTTTTATAGAAGTTTTATACTCTACCTGAGCACTCAAAGCACTTTACAGAACTTGCCTCATTCACTCATTCACACAAGCACTTTTCTATGCTTTTTATCATACATTCATGCTGCAGTGGATGCATCGGAGAGCAGCTTGGGGTTAATGTGGAAACTTTAGCAACTTACTCAAAGGCTGAACTACTAGATGCACTTTAAAGTCTGATCCAAAGTGACTAATCACCAGCGATTAGTCTGGTGATGTTCAAATTATTTTCCTGGGTCACAAAATTTGAAAATGAAGGACTAATCATGCACATTTGTGGCAATTATCTGGTGCCCACTAATGACCTGAGCAAAATTACGATGAGTCAAACAGCAGATTAAGCTTAAACCTCACAATCAAAATCACGCAGTGTATGCAGGCAACATAAGGAGAGAGTTCACTCAGAGTCTCCTGGGAAAATGTGGACAACATAAAGCTTGTAGCTAAAAGATGAAAAGTCCCACAAGTGAAGTAATCAGTGAGTGTTTTTTCTTTCCCTTTTTTCCCCCAGTTCATTTGGGATTAGCAGAGTATCCTGTGGGATCTGGGCTGCAGATACTACACTTAAGAGACAGATGTCTGCTGCCCAGTCCCACTGAGAGCCCTAATCACTGTGCCCACTGACATGGAAAGCTGCCAACAGATCACTGTGTCTCTAAACCTGCTGGCCTGGGATGGCAGCATTGATCAACAGCAGTCAGCTGATTATATCATGGTGGAAAATTCCAACAGGGTGTACAGAAAGCAGGGGCATGGAGGGGCATCATGGAAATTATTGGGGAAGGCTAAGGGGGTCTGGATTTTTCTGGAAAAACAGTCTCTTACTTCTCAGTGCATTACTGTAAATATACTGTAAGATATAATATCAAATAAACTCTTTACTAATTAGATGTAGCAGGTGCAGGAAGCAGCCCAGCTGGATGTAAGAATTTTTCTTCCTGATCCAAGAACAAAAAGTTACTTTTAGAACTTAAGATTATCATGACCTGGTTGAGTGGGAACCTATACAGACATACTGCATGCAGTTTGGGATGAACACCCTTCAGTTGGTGCAGGAGTATGAAAGGGAATCAATTAATTATTTTTTTTTTTTTTAATCAAATAAATACCTAAAAAAAACATCATGATTGCAAAATTCCTAAGTGCTGGTTAGACACACCCGGAGATGTCTGTCTCTGACAAAGTCTAAAATGTACTTAATTGACTTTCCCTAAATAAATACATAAAAACACAAGATTAAAATAAAAAGCAACTGAGGCTCTACCATAAAGGAACCAGCAACCAGCTACTCTTGGCTGCACATGACATGCCTGTTCACCGAGATTGTTCTTTTGTTAAATTTTTATTCTTTTCGATTGTCTTTGTTTATTATTAAAGTTTGAAAATAACAGCTTTAAAACCACATGGGCTACAGCAGCAGAAGGCCACACCAGGTGCCATCCCGGTCAGCTAAGAACAGAGGCCACAATTTACACAAGCTCACCAAAATTGTTCGGCATGAGGCTGGAAAAGTGTCACCTGGTCTAACAAGACTCGCTGTCTGCTGCTATATTCAGATGGTAGGGTCAGAATTTGGCAACATGAAGGATGGATCCATCCTGTCTTGTATCCACAGTTCAGGCTGCTGCTGGTGGTGTAATGGTCCGAGGGATATTTTCTTGCACACTTTGGGCCCCTCAGTACCAACTGATGTACCTAAAGAAGTGGCCAGTGAGTGTTTATGTCTTTGTTACCAAAGACATATTTGTTTTTATGAGCCCCAACCAAACCACAGTTTATGGCTGCAAACAGACTGCTTTTTGTTTGGCATGTCGTTACGTGTCAGCCACATCTCCTGATGCATGTTTATGGGGGCGTGAGGTCTGTCCATGATGAAAAACATTAAATCTCTTCATTTTTAAATGGTTTGGTTTTTGTTTCTGGTAAAGTTCTCAGATTCTTGTCGCCAACAACCCCCCACCACCCCAACCTCAACCAGTTTTACGTAAAACCAGAGATTTAACCTTATGATGGTGGTTTGAGCGCAAATACAATAACCCCTATTTAGTACTACATCATCATTTTACTGGGTTAAATTGTATCATAAAGTACACATTGCATAACTGTAAATTAGTTTAGGCATGACTCAGATAATTCAGGTGGGTATAGTGAAGTTTATTTCAAGTGTTCATTGCATGAATGACTCAACAGTTTGCCTTAATTTAGCTAAACCTTGGTCTGTTTTCAGTGTAAAGTGAGGCTCTTGTGTGTAGGTGGTGGGCTCTGTATGAAAACAGGTATCAGTGGGAGGGAGGCCACAAAAGGTCAGGTCCTGAGAACTTGTTGCCATGGCTGCGACTGCCTTAGTTGGCCTTGGTCTCAGAGAGCTTTTGCCCTTTAGTTAAAAGTCAAGAATAACCTCCACGTAAGCTAACAAGGGAGATGAGGGTGATGTTGGGTTTTTACCGGAGGACTGAAATGATTCATCATTTAACTGTTAAACTTTAAATTCTGCAGTGAAAGGAACTGTGACAATGAAAGCCACAGATAAAATGATATCCCTCAAGAGTAAATTTACATAAAAGACGTTCCACACAGTAACCTCAGCCTTCAGCATTTCAGTTGTTGTTCACAGAGACAAAACTGGTGAATACTCAAATGAATTTGTTGTTTTGGTTGAATATAATGCCGAGGAAAGCTGAATGAATGAAATTTTATGAACTACAGGAGAAAGATGCTTCACTGTACTGTCAAAGTATTGTACATCGATGTTGAGCAGTTAGTTTCTTATAATAGCTTCTTAGGAAGCATTCCAGTTTTAACTATTAGGGGTTAAATAAAAACCCTAATTAAATTACTGTAAAACCTACTTTATTCATACTTTTTAGAGTCTTGCCATAAACTTTCTACATAGTAAAAAAAAAAGAAAAAAGTTAAAAACACAGATTAACAACCACCATAAAACACAGAATAAAGCTTGACTGGTTCTATGTTATTGCAATGCCTCCATGATTTAGGTTTACATTTCTAATGTTACCCCTATTTAGCACTGCACTAGTTTTTTTTAACATCAGTCTAAAACCCCACAGAAATACTCATTTTTCGGTCATTTGTAGCCTGTGTGACTGTAGCTTTAACACAGTCAAACAGGCCGCAAAACACCAGCAACCACTTGCCAACTGGTTGGGGAGAACAATTTTTCCCCTGCAACCAGAGATTGCCACATGGTTGTGGATTTAGTCTCTTGGCCTGTGTGAGTGAGGCCATTTTTACGTAATCCTATAGCATTACACATTTATTTACCCAACACTTAAACTTGGGATTACTACTTTCCACGTCCACTAGGGTTTGCTTGGGACCCCGTTGTGTCTGGGTGAAATTTCAGGTGGTGGACAAGTTAACATTGTAACATAAATTTTTCATCATCAGTTGGTGAACATGTGGGTCTGTGGGGCACAGTGGTCAATTTTCAAAATAAAAGACCCCTTGCAGACTAATGCTTGCTTGCTCCCTCTGGATGTACCCTGAAGCTGTGCTAAAGATAGAAAAAAATGTCAAAGGCATGGAGCTGTTTCAGTGGTTAGGCCTGTCCAAGCTGCAAAATTAAGGGACAAATTTAGCCAGCACATGATGCCTGAATTATGCTTCAGCTGGATATCTATGTCGTAACTTACAGTCTAACAGAAACTCTTTAAAACTCTACACCATCACCTTCCACATAACCTGAGAAATGTAAATACACATTAGGTCGACAAGCCCTACGCAACTGAATGGCGTGGATGGTTGCGTGTGGGGTTAAGAGGAGTTTCTGGTTTTGTCGGAAGTTACGACGTAGATGTCCGACAGAAGTCCAAATCATGCATTAGGCAGGGATTATACCTTCCACACCTGCTAGTCCATTAGGATCATACGTTGAGTGTGAGACTCTGCCTGTTTTCTCTGACTATGACTGGTAGTCCACGATGTTCACAACAGAGTATAATCAACCCTTAAGGCTGCTTGCAGTCTTGGTAATATTGTCTCTAGGAAAACTTTGTCTGAAACTAGATTCTTTTCACTTAGTGGTATTTATATCTAAGTTAACAGTAGCCACGCCTCCTCTTTTTTTATTGTTCTGCTGAATGAGGCAGAAACACAATGTTTCAGTGTCTTTGTTGTGGTTTTTACTTCTTTCATTCATGCAAAGCCAGCAGTATCTTGCACCTCATTTACAGTAAAAAGTGGGCACATAAGCTGCTGTGAAGTAAGTACTCTGGATTTGTTTTTCTTTAGGCAGAGAGGGGGAAAACCAAGTACGATAATCTGATAAAGTCACTGATGCACACAGACATGTGGAGCACTGCTTAAAAACATCCACCCTCCCAAAAATCTAAGTGGATTAAAGCCATCAGAGGGCGAAAAAAAAACCCAAAACAGTGTTTCCATTAGCCTTTGTTAATTGATTTTCCCAGCAGAACTGCTGTGCAGATAAAAAAAGGTTCCCGCATGTGCACCATTAAACCCCAAATACGTGGACTCCTGGCAGGAGGCACAGTGACACTGTGGCTTCTTTTTGAAAAACACCCACAGGTAAGCAGAGAAACAGACGACCAATTATAAGCAGGAGCAGAAGATCAGCATGTTCCGGACTTCCTCCCTCTAACCTGGCCTGCTGTCAAGCTGCTTGTGCTCTGCCCCCCGCCTCTTTCTGCCTCCTCACATCTACTTCACAATTACTGCCTGTCTGATGGAGTGCTAGTCACTGCAGCAATCAAATCAGTCTTCAGCTCCGCTCATGAGTCTCTGCTGTGGATCTGCGATGTGTGCCAAGCTGCTGCCGCGTGGGTCAGGGAGGCTTCAAGTATAACCAGCAGTCACTTCTTCTGGCCAGATCATCAGAGAATGCTGGAAAGGTTTTATCATAGATTATTAACAACAACAGACATACCATGTGGGTCTAAAAGTGAAACCAGCGTCTTCGACCTGCACTCCTTATGGTGAACAGGGTACAGATACACTGACAGATGAAAAAGTCTATGAGAAAATTGCCCTACGGTTCACATGATTCATTACAGCAGCAATACTTTTCTAATACTTTTTAGATTAAGTTCCTAGTTGTAAGTTTTCTTTAACAGAACATGATATTCATTTTTAAATTTATGGTCCCATTCACAGCAAAACAGACAATAAAGCAGGACATGCTGAAGGGTATGAGTTAGTACCACATGAGCGTGCTTTGGCCTCAGGAAGATTACTGTGGCTATGTCCACCTTTTACCAACAGTCTGTGGGTTTGAATCAAGACTAGGATTGGTTTCCTTTTCAGATCTGGCTCTGGATAAGGAAAATACTGAGATTTATTAGGCACCAATGCTGATGAAGCTCCTATTGAACCCCTCACTGTTTGTTTTTTTTGCAAAGGCAAGTAAATGAGAAGAGAAGCTGTAGTGTATTTATTACACAAAAGTAGCCAAAGTCCTTAATTACAACAGCCAAAGGTGACTCAGAATCTATAGCAAAAATCTTAAATAAATTATAAAAATTAAATTACATTTAATTAATTACATTTAATTTGATATGACAAAACAAGACAGATTCAGTTACTTTTACTTCCCAAAGGTGTACAACAGCGAATTGTTCTGCGTGTCTGATTTCACATAGACTTTATGTCAGATGCCCTTTTCCCCAGGTTTGGGACCACCACAACCTTATGACATCACGAGGCTGTTGTTTGGGACAAAACAAATCATATAAAAATTACACAACACAAAAGAGTTCAATCAAAGTTTTAAAAAAAAGTTAAAAAATAGAATATATCAGCTGTACTTAACCAATATGTCACAAAAAATAATACTTTGGTACCAGATTAATTCCAAAATTGATTCTGAATCACTGAAGACACGGCGCTATAACAATTTGTCACACCTAAATATATAATTAAAAAGTTGCTGGTGCTTTTTTTGTGTCAAATTTAGTCATCGTATGTTTCAAAAGTATTGGTACTGACAATTTTTTGGGAATGTCTCGTATAATCACATCACAGAGAGACTTCAATTACATTTTAATGTTGGTTAATTTGCTTAAAGAGCACCAGAACTAAGACTGATGGTTTACTAGAATAATGAAGAAATGAAAACATGAAATCTAAAACGCAACCTAACAATAACCAAAAATGTGGGACTAAAGCACTGAAACAGCAGTAAAAACAAACAGAAAACACTTAAAGCTTAAGCTTTCCGTGGTAGTAATATTATTGTATTCTTTTTCCAATTTAGAGCTCCTCCTGAAAGGAAATTGGATCTGCTTGTTTGCTGTGCGATGTTGATTATTTATGTTTAAACGGAAACACTGTTTTTGTTTTGTTTTTTTCAGGTTTCATTGTGTGTGTTTTTCCATCATCCAGGCCCGAGTGTGAGAACTCAGGATGGATCAGATTAAGTGTGTCAACCGCGTGTGGATAAAGTCCCGCTGTGACCTGAGGATTTTTCCACGCGCTCAGACGTATCAGTCACTCTTCTGTCAGCATCGCCCTGCATGTTCACTGCATGTGACAGCACAAGAAACCATAAATGCAGAAACGTGGAAAAAAACAACCGTGGCACTCACTCATTCTAATACCTGATGTGACTCTGGTATTTTTATGGCTTGTACTTGCGCGGGGCAGTACAGGATTGCAATAACCGGTGACAACAAAACAATCATCGCCTCCCATTGTGAAACATTTCTGAGCAGGCAGTGGTACTCCAGTTGCTGATCATAAAAATGCTCTTATCACTAATGCTATTGCTTTACTTGGGAATTCCTTTTTCATGTGCAACTTGTTCTTGTTTTGAAGTCTTAAGAACAAAACATTTTGATCCACTTGGACTGAAAACACTCATGAGTAACATTTTTTTTTCTTTCCCAACACTGCAGGTTGTGAAATCCAAAGGCAGCGTGCATGAGCTGAATAATGATGCTCAGGACTGAAAACACTCTCAACACTTTTTTAGATTAAAATAACAATAATTTAAGAATCTTTCTTGACTTCTAGAAAAATATACTGACTGCACTTTACCAACTCATGATGCACATTTCCCCGAACCCATGCAAGGCAAAGATGAGAGTATCTGCATAGTCATGAAGTCAGGAGTGTGTGTCATGTGATAAGGCTATTAGAGGCGGATCTGGCCTCTTTAAATAACTGGGGTTTAAGCTTTCCATGGTAGTGCCATTGATAGAAAGAGAAGCGGGGAAAAAGCTGGCCAAGTGTTGGGAGAGGGCATGGATTAGTGGTGCAGAGGTGGCGATATGGTGCCACAAAGTAGGCGGGTGGGTGATGAGAAGAAAGCTGACTCAGTGGGACAGAGAGGGAACATCCTGCATTGAGCACTGTGTGCTGTTAAGAGCCTGACTCACATGCACAGTGAGAAGATCGTGCACTGGAAAACTTCTTAGTGTGTGTGATCCAGCTCCTGAATTATAACCACGGGCGTAAATGGATGCACTCTTCCTCATCCTCCTGGGGTTCATATGTGATGTTTGTCAAATTTCAGTTGCGTTAGACAGAAAAATCAGGTGCCGACTTAAACCCTTTAACTCTGCTGGGCTTCCATGTTTCTCAACGTAGTGTCGTGGAGGCTTTCACCTCTTTTCAGAGGGGACGGATCAGGTGGAAAGGATTATGTGTTCACTAAAAAAAAACTCTGCGTCAAACCTCAATTATTCCCAAACCGCAGCCTCACAGAGTCCCCCAAATTACGGCGCTGTTTCACAAGAGTAGCCGGGAGCTCCTGTACAGGGGGAGGAACCAGCTGGAGCCTCAGCTGCACCTCAGCTGCACCTCAGCTCTCCTTGTTTTCCATCATTGATGTAGCATGCAGATTGAGGAGGGCCACAAGAATGTGCCCCAACACGAAAACAGAAGGGGCCCTGCCAGTAAAGATTAAAGTCAGGGGGGTAAAAATGGAGACAGACATTGCAGATTGTTAGATTGGTAAACTTTAAAATGGATTTAAAATGTGCATTAATAACTTATCAGGCTACCTTTTAGATTTATATTTAAACTTAACATGGTTTTAAAAATATCTGATCAGTTCTGTCACAGCTCTCTCTCAAATTTATAGCTCTTGTGGTTAAACAATAATCAAAATAGCAGTTATGGGTCAGTTAATCATTAGCTTAAGTGTCCCTTTATTGGTCAGCTGACTTACACAAAGGCATTATTCACATCCCGACCCAATATGGTCTAATGCGCATTACATAAGTCTCACTTAAGTCAAACAAATCCTGCAGCTCCCTTTTTCCACACTGCATTTATATAAATATACATAAATGGGGGGATGTGAATGCTCTTGGCAGCTGGATTTAAAGTAAATTATGCGACCTCAAAGTGATTCTGAGAAAAGGCTCTTAGGGTGGAGTCGTTACGTGTTACTCTCTCAGCTGGTGCTGAGCCTCGGAGCGTCACCTTGAAACAAATCAGAGGCAGTGACGTCATGTAGAGCAGTATTCGCTGCTGTGCTTGCTCGCCAAAAGGCCTTTAGCTGGATTACAGTTCAGGTTTGGCAGTGAAGTCGTTTCTGTGATCAGGCCAATTCTCTGACGCCAGAAATTTAATTTTGCCTTCTAACCTCTCTCCAGCCATTCAACTTGATTAAGACTCACATGGTTCCTGTTTCTCTCTACTTCAGGATAATAAAGCTTTTTATTACACACGACAATTAACTTCTTCAGATCTACGGCCAGAATTTTAGGAAAACACTTTGCAAACTGTCAGGACATTTTTTTGTGGGTGGGTACGCTAAACTCAATTATGCTCAGTATTAATTTTATCTCTTTATAAGTTTATTGGTGCGGCCCTCCGGAACAGTCCCAGTTTCTCATGTGGCCCCTTGGGAAAATTAATTGCCCACCTCTGGTCTAAAGCAACCCACAGTGCTGTGGCGGAAATCTTTTGAGACTGGGTTCTCTCATGCAGAAAGGACCAAGGGGCGCCTTTAAGAGTTCACATAACAAAGAAGCCTCAATTGTATGTGTATGTCAATTGTAATGACTCAGCTTCTGTGTGGAGGCATCGAGAACCATCAGAGCTCCTCTTTTAGGTGAACTGTGCTTTGCCCCTCTGGGAAGTGACCTCTGTAACCCCACCAATGAAACAAAATGTTCTACAGCTGCCATAAATAACAATTTAGTGGCGTCATTATAAGATGATAAAGGTATTAATGTCATGCTTTTAAATTGGGGGACACAATACTGCCTGTCTTTTGGAAGCTTTTCTTGTACATAAGCCTTCCTCACACATGATTTCAGATCATTTTGAGAGAATACATTAGACATATTTTGTATAGTTGCAACACACACAGCAAGAAATAATCTGATTCAGATGACTTCACAATGCTGGATGTGGTTTAGATACAGGTGCTCCCTGGGTAGAGTGTGCATCCAACCACTGGCGGGTAACACACCATGCTGTTACCTGCTATCCAACATTAGAAAGACTTTGTGTTCAGGATCTGGCAGATTAAAGACCAGCTAACGTCCACTATAACTGTGTTGTGCATTTGCATCTTCACACATGACTGATAAAAACATTCTTGAAAAGAGCTGCAGTGGATGTGTGGAGCGGCTGTAGATGTGGTTAAAAGCTCAAAAATTGTTTAATAAAATTATTTTTGACACTTAACTTGAAAACTTAAGTGTCTTGGGGGGGAAATTGGAAGCAACACACAAGCTTCAAATGGAACACTAGAATAATTTCATGTTGGTATCATTAAAGAAGCAATCAATCCTTCAATGCCTTAGAAACCCAAAATGTTCTGTGATATTTTAAATCAATGGTGAGATGATAATTTGTTTATCAAACTCAAATCAACTCACTCGTACAAAATTAGTTTAATTCACTGCATTCTCAAGTCGGCAGTCTCAGTACACACACACATATCCAAAGAACAAACAAACAAAACAACACAGTGTTTGCGCAGCGGTGCCATCAGTGGCACCATACTCACTGACTGATACAGACACTAACTGAAGCTGACTGAGGCTGGTTTTGTGCAGCTGAGCTGTTGCTGCAACGTTCCTGATTCACATTCAGTGCCAGTATGTCTCCTATTGAACATGTCTGGGACACACTGGGTCAGCATGTTCACCAGACGCAGCCACAACCAATGACCACAGCTGCCGGCTGCACTAACCCAGAAATGAGTTTTCTTCTGAAGATCTGGGACACTATTGTGTCCTTCTTCCTGGATAAATAAAGCTAAATCATTTTTAGTACATTGTTTATATAAAACAGTTAAGGCATAATTTAGTTGATTTTCTTTTTAAATTAAATGTTGAAAAAAAAACTTGGTGGCAACACCCAAGTTTTCGATATTGGTTTGTAAAATCCCAAAGTTCCACTTAAAAATCCTGAGCACATGATACCAGCGGGAACTACTTTCCTTTCTTTTTATGATCTAGTAACTGATATGAAAGGAAAACTAACATTAGAATAAGAATTTAACAAATTTAACAAATTTCCCACGTGTGGGACTAATAAAGGTTATCTTATCTTATCTTATTTTGTTATTTTTGGTCATTTTTAACCAGAGGCTGAAATAAAATCATCTGATTGTTCAGATCTGGTAAAATAATTTCAACCTGTGTCTGATTGAAGCTGGTTTCAGGTAGATCTCCTCTTGAAACAAAACACTTTTGAAATTAAAGGCTGAAATAGGATTATTATGTTTATTGTTTACAGTTTATGCAGGTTTTAAAAATCTATCAGTTTTTCTTTAAGTCTCAGCATCTTGCAGAAAACATTAACCTGCGTTTTGTCACTTTTAGGCCTTCATCTGTATGTAGGCCGTGTCAGCTGGGCGAGCGTCACTGCAGGCAAACAAAGCTGAAATTCTTTTTGGACGTCTGCTGATGGTGCAGGCCCGGACAGACGGTTGCTTGTTTGTAGCTCGCATTGTTGTACCGCCATGCATATGAGTCATCGACCACAAGAGATCTCCTCATGGACGCTCCAGAGCTGCCAACACCCACCACCAACGGCTGTCCACTGGGTTATAAAAGCCCTCCTACGTAGAAATAGTCCATGCTGGTAGATAAAAAGCACTTTTCAAAATGTTTTTCTTATATGGGTAAGGTTCTATTCTGTAAAGTCTTATGTAACATCCATTAGAGAAACTACTGCTAATTAAAATTTTCTTTGGAAGAGCACAACAGCTTAGTCCAAGGAAAATGAAATATTTTTAAAGCACTTTTCTTTAAGCCTGCATGTATTTGCTTTGGTGTGATCCCATAATGTGGTGATTATAAAAAAAAAAAAGAACAGTAGTTTAGTGTTTTTGGCTTGAGAAAAACAGATTTATTAAGCCCAAGTTTTTAATATATTATGGTTTACTTTATGTATATTGATTTTGGTAAATTCTTCTTAAGAAACGCTCTTTTTTTCTCTATTTAACTTCAGTGTTGGTGATGTTTTTCCACAGACTGTACACTAAAATTCCTTTGCGTACTTACCAACCAACAGCATCAGGATTATGGATGAACCTCAGGAGTCCAGTCCATCCCAAGTCAATATGCCCCCTTAGCTGAATTCTACTGATATACTTTAACTTACAAACATTCATACAATTTGGTAATGAAAAATTTAACCACCCATATTGCCAATAAGCTATTGCAGTGTAAAATCAGTCTAATTATTCATGTCACAGTACTTTAGTGTTCTGCAGCAATCACGGTACCCAGCATGACTGAGGACACTAAGCTGAGGAGAGCTTTTGCATCTAGTTTTCAAACATGACCTTACTCGAAAACTGCAAAACAAATGGAAATGTGTTAAGGATATTGTCTGCTCACAGTTAACTGTCCCAGTGATGGTCAGTTCATTGATCCATTTCTGAACAGCAAAGTGACTTGAGCCAAAGGCCATCGTCAAATGACTCCCATCAAAATTACAGTAGTTGCCTATCTGTCTTCAATGCTCTGCTGCCGACCCTGCCAACCAACTACAGCTTCTTTCCTCACCACCACCACCACCACATTTTTTTCTCTGCTTTAAGAAATGTAATGTATCTTTTGTTTGAGAATGTGATAACTGTAACCGACACAATTTCCTTAGGGATTAATAAAGTATGCTGATTCTGATTCTGGTAAGATTGCTTATATGGTACATTTTTTCACCTAACAAGTGCAACAATCTGTGTGGAAAGTGTTGCCAATCCTTTATTGTTATTAGGGATGCTTGCTTACACATAAAGTAAGTACTTCAAAACTGATCGTGTATAAATCAGTGGATGAACAAGTTTAACCTCCTGAGTAAGTCACTGAAACTGGTAACCAATAGAAAACCCCTATCTGTGGAACAGATTTTAACTTATTTTCATTTAATGTGTCTATTATTATTTTTGTCATAGTTTTAAATTCGTAACCGTTTAGCTTTATTTATTTATGCATATATGTGTTTTTCTATGTATTTATTTATAAAAGATTTACAAAGGAAAAAAAATTCAAACCAATATCCGGTAGCCATCTTTGGTGTTTTACTGCCCCCTGCTGGGAAACCCCGTGAAAATAGTAAAACTACGTCACATCCGCACAGAGTCTCCAGTTAGGAGGAGACGGTAGAGCATGTTATACTGCGGTGCAAGGGTTATGATGTGGAGAGGAAAGTTCTGCAAAATAGATTGAAGGAGTGGGGAATTGGGGACTTTACTCTGAAGAGTGTGTTGAAGGGTAGTAGGGCACAGATGAGGGAACTGGTGGGGTTTCTGAAGGTTATAGGTGTTTATTAAAGAGTGTAGGGTTTGTTTGGGTTTTTTCCCCCCCTCCCCTATGATACAGATTGTAAGCTCACTGTCTGACCCATACTCCGGAACAGTAGGAGGCGGTAATGCTCCTTTACGCTGGTTGCCAACCGCCGTTATACAAAAAGAGGAAGAAGAAGAAGACCATCGGCCAGTTAGCCTCGATAACTACAAACGCAAACGCTAAACTAACCAATTGAACTAATTGCGGCGGAACTGCTATTAGAATAACATGAAGCCTGCAGTGGATGAAATGTTTCCCGAAGGAGCGGGTCCCTATGTGGACCTGGACGAGGTAGGTTCACAGATTTAGAGCTTTAAATTAACCGGCGTCTAGACGTGCTAACGCTAACTAGCTCGGCATGTTTGAAATGACGTGAAACGAAAGCGATGAATATAATCACCTAGCTTGTTTTTTTTTTTTTTTTTACAATTAACTGCGTTAATACGTTACATTTTGGGTTATACAGTAGTCTTGATATAAACACCTCAGCTCATCCCGTTAAATGCATGCTTGTCTAGGCTGTTGCCTCATAGCAAGACGTCTGATTTTAAGTTCACCATCTTTCTGTGCGGAGTTTGCATGTTCACCCCGTGTTCGCGTGGGCTTCCCCCCACCGACCACAGACATACAATTAATCGGGTTAGGTTAATTGATGATTCTAAATTGCCCATTGGTGTCGGTGGGAAGTTGTCTGTTTCTATGTGTTAGCCCTGCTATAGACTGGCGTACCCCGCCTCTCATCCTACGATAGCTGGGATAGGCTCCAGCTTTCATGGGGGTTTTTTAATGGGGAGTTTCACTCTTGGTACTCCAACTTCCTCCCACATCCTAGAGACATGTGTGTTAGGTTAACTGGAGATTTTAAACTAGCGTAAGAGTGAGACAGTCTGGTGACCTGTGCTGGGTGTAACCCGCCTCTTGCCCTGTGACAGCTGAGACTTAAGCTGTGCAAAGTCCTAAAATGTTGTTGTTGTTGTTGTTGTTTTTTTTTTATTACTTTTTAATTGCTATAACAAGGGTATTTCACAACTTTGGCATAGATAAGATTTGTCTTATCTCATTGTATATTGGGCCAGCTGTCTTAGTTTTTGTTGTCTTACTTTTTATATAGTGGTGAGTGTTTATTTATTTGTTGTGTAACATTAAATCTTTGTGCTGGATATTGGTTAAAAGCTCTAAGTAAGCGCTGGCTAAATAGTTGTTAATGTTAATTGCAATTGTTTTCACTTGGAAGAAAAAAATCGCATCCATATGCAAAATTCAGATTTTCAGGTTAGTATCTCAAAATTTCAACTTAATAACTAGAGTTTCAAGTTATTTTTCTCAATTTTGAGTTTATTTCTCAGAAGTTTGAGTTGGTAAGTTAAAATTCTAAGACCGTAACCTGAACTTTTGATCTATGGATTGCAAAACCTTTTTGTTTTTTGGAACAAATTTCCTGCTGTGATGGAGTAAGTGAGCAGTTGGTGTATATGTATGTGTTAGATTTTTCTCATGTGGTATGACTGGTTGCACTGCTGTGTTTTTGCAGGCAGGAGGCAGCAGCGGTCTGCTCATGGACCTGGCAGCCAATGAAAAAGCCGTACACTCCGATTTCTTTAATGGTAAGGGACAGGTTTCTGCATCTCTTCCCAAATTATTAAATTTGATGAGGATTAAATTTACTTCACTGATTCAGTTTAATGAGGTTGGGGCTTACAGAGTCGAGCTGGAATTAAACAGAA
>VUQG01008152.1:10346-32236 GCA_015106755.1 Etia nguti
AGTTATTTTATCAAGTG
Organism: Etia nguti; assembly: GCA_015106755.1. Lineage (NCBI taxonomy): Eukaryota > Metazoa > Chordata > Actinopteri > Cichliformes > Cichlidae > Etia > Etia nguti. Next base: position 10,364 of record VUQG01008152.1, read on the forward strand.
ATAAAATAACTGCAGCTCCCCGAAATGCTGAAAGTGAATCCCTATCGTCTGTTGTTTATCAGCTGCTCTGCTTTCTGTCTGTATGCCTCTCTGTGCTGCCTTCAGGAACCATTAGAGCGCAGTCAAAATGAGGAGTGATGCCAGGCAGCACAATCCAATTACTGCTTTTCTGCTTTACTAAATGTACTTTAAAACACATTCAGGGTCTCAGATATATATATATATATATCAAATGAGTGTCCACTTGATTTTTTCTAATGCTTTCACACTGAGGCGCGCACGCAACACACTGTACATTTAGTTTCTGATGATTTTATTCCGTCTGTGTGCTGCATGTCCTGCATGCATTATACATTCATGTTGTTTAATTCATTAAGGTCAGTATGTGTTTGTATGAAGCTAAACAGCTGTTAAAGCTCTGCGTTATCTGCTTACCCTTTTCTCCTAGCACCATTGAGTACAGTTAATCTGTTGGATACTGCAGGCTCAGGTTTCTCCTGCTTTGAAGGGGCAGCCTTTTTTACTTCTGGGGCTTCGGGAACAAAGGCATCAGTGAGTGAGTATTAAAATCAGCAAATATGCTTCTCTGATGCACCGTTAACATGTCTTTTCAACTGTAATCATTCTGGTTTGAAGAACACAAGCAGTCAGACTCACCCAGCGGGGTGCTCAGGATCGTCTGTTTGACCACATCACTGCTCAACTGCCCTCGCTCAAAGCGCTTAGACCGCTCCTCCAGGAACCACTCTCCACTCGACACCTTCAGTTCCCTGTCGTACAAAGACATTAAAGGGGAATCAACACCTCAAGACAGGACATGTAGTAAACGTAAAATCAGAGGAAAAAAGGTGCACTTTTCTTCCATGTCGCACATTATTTTCAAGTCTCTGATTCCTCATTTTAATCATCACAACCTACTCAAAGAACTCGGGGCATATAAAGCAGGCAAACATGAGAAAAACATTTGAATTTTAGATTTGGTAATACTTTGCCCATAGAAAAATATATTTCTCAGAAAGTGTTGCTGCTGCAATATTACATCTTTGCATTACTGGCCAGCGATTGCATTTCTGTCTCATTAACTAACACTAAACACGAGTTGTAAATCATAGCTCGACACTTTTAAGATTTTGTATGTCACGCTTTTTGCACTTTTAATCACCATTGTGAACAGATCCAACACAAAGCAGAAAAACTATTGATTACAGTGGTGGGCATTTACTTCTCTCTCTCCCTTTTACCATCCTAAATTCTGAAATTAATCCGGCACCCCTAGGCTAAGTCAATTTTTCCTTCCTCCTGGTTGAGTTTGTGATCTTCTGCATGTAAACCTTTTCACTACACGTGTGGGCGTGAGCTGAGAAAAGTTTTACTTCTTGCAGACATGATCTTGTGGCCTCAGCATAATTATTCAGACTAAGCAGTGGAAAACCTGGCGTGTTTATTTCTCAGAAACCTTTTTTAATGTGAATGTTTAGTTAGCTCGGAGCCACCACACATAGGTAGTTGGAAGCTTGGAGCTTAAAGCTAAAGCAGATTAAAGCAGGTTTTAATGTCTGCCTTTTCAGGCTACAATCAAAAGTGGCATTACAAAGCCTTTGGACAATTACACCCACCAGGAGCACCAAAAGGTTCAAAGAGACGAGGTTTGAAGATATTTTAACACACTCAGTTGAAACAGAGCTTGAAATGCCTTGCGTTATTTATCTGGGATTGACACTGAAGCTAATTAAGTTCAGCGTTAAAAATAACACCTTTATTCATGAGGGTTATAATGTTGAGTTACTGCTGAAACAGCTTAAGGAGTGTAGCTTATTTAAAAGCACAATTATTAAGCTGCTGTGACACTAACGAACTGCACAGGGAGGTGTTTCTGTTATTTAGCCCTCCATCACAGAAGTCAGCGGGCGGGGAGAATAACTGGAAACCTTCGAGTGCTCATTAGACTACATTTCTACATTTCGGCTACTAGTGTGTCGAGATGCTTTCTCACACAGAAACTGGGGATATTTACATTAACTGCACCTTTCAAATACTGTATCTAAGGTACCAGTTTAAAAATCCCTGATTCAAAATATCATTACACAGGAGTCAAGGCTGGTGACGGCTCACGGTTGCTGGCTTTTTCACTGTTCAAGTGTGCAACAGTCAGGAACAGTGGCTTATTAGAGCAGAGATGGGAAGATTTATGGAGCTCACAGAGCTCACAGCACCTGATAAATCACACTGTAGTAAAACAACCAGCTGAAAAATGAGGCTGTACAGCTACAAACAAACAAACAAACAAACAAATAAACAAAAACCCTGCAAATTTTAGAGGACAGAAAAATCTAGATGTGGAAATACTGCAGTTTAAGTTAAGAGAAACTAAGGACAATTGTGATTAGAAAGAAAAGGTAATGCGTGCTTCAAGTGTCAGAGAAAGATGTTGCATAATGTTGCATCTGTTTGGTCCTCACATGTAGCTCATTTAACTTTTGAACATGATAGATCTACACAGACTAGCAGTGTTTTTTTCTTTTTTAAGCCCTGTAGATCACAGCAGTCAAACCCCAGGGAACCCTCACAGATGAATGGAGGCAGATGTAGTGCAATTAATCATCTTTAGCACAAAAAAAGCTTGAACGCTGCTCTGGTCCCCTTTCAGACGTCACACTTACGTGAGCTTGTCACAGAAGGTACATCTCCACTGGCGCGATCTGGAGTTCACAACACGGCAGCTGCTGCAGATGCGAGACTGGCACTCCTCGCAGAGATCGCCCCGGTCGAAGATCAGGCCCAGAGTCTTGAGGCAGCGAGTGCACTGTCGGGTTCCCAAATCCTGGGGCCGGATGAAACCCTTTTGTTTGACCTCCAGCAGCTCATTCTTCAGCCTCCTGTGGGACAGAAATACAAGAACGTCACAGGATACTAAAAAAGTAAACGTGATGACTGAGAGTTTAAATGGTGACACGGAAGTCCTCACCGAATCCTCTTCTCCTCTCTTTTCCTCAGCTTCTCGTCTTTTTGCAGCACCTTCAGGATCATTTCTCGTTCATGTTCCAGCAGAAAGGAGAGGTTCAGATTCTTCCCAGGTTGCTCCATTGGTCCCACGGTCACCAGTTATCCAGTTATGTCAGCCAGGGGAATAAGTTGCATGGAGGGAGTCAGCAAGAACTACATCATCCTGCAGTGTTCATCTTGTTCTTTTATGTTTGGAAAGGTATGAATTCAAAGTTCCCAGGGTCACTCCAGAATTTCTTCTTTTCTTTTATTTTATTTTATTTTTGGGGGGGAAACTGGAACTCCCTGGAGACCTAGGCAAGGTCAAGCAGACACAAAGAAAAATCACTAACATACGTCTGGCATTAACAACTTTATAAATCATTACAGCTTGGAGGTAAAAATCCCATTTGATCTTGGTTAATATACCTGTCTTCAGGCCAGTTTGAAAAGCATTAATTAAAATAAGACAATGATTTTCAGTATTACAGGTGGAAGCACAAGTAATCGGTAGACATTTGACGACTCCACAGCAGTTTAACAACCTCCCAATTAGGAGCTGAGCCTGACATTCAGAGCACTACACCCACATTGCTGAGCTTACACTAGCAAAGCTCTATCTTGCCGTGAAATTCCAGACAAGACTTGTACTAATTATCTGCACACCTGCAAACCAAACTACCCAGCTTCACGGCAATGGCTTTTATACAACCTGACAGAGCCACAGAGATGGAAGCATTGCTCAGAAATGCAGATATCCATAATGCAGATGGGAACATTCATACACACAGGATTATATATACTATAGTATATATAGTTTTTATAAGTTTTATTTTGTGAAATAAGTTTTTAAATCTTTTTTGTACTGTAAATTCATTTCTCAGGATATCATTTAATCTAATCTTACAGAAACAAAAATAGAGTCTGTGAGTAGTTTTCTGTTACAGTTGACTGGTTTGTGCCAACAGTGCCTTTGTGTTTGTCTACGGAGCACAAAGGAGCTCACATGTTGATGTTTCTGAGCTGCTGCTGCAGCCTTGCATGTTCACGAGAGCACCACGTATGATGTGATTATTCTTGGTGGAAATCTGACTGCACAGAGGTGCTGAGATCAGGTGCTCCAACCTCTACTTATGCTATTCTTGCAGCAGCACCCACCCTGCGGCTGTTTCACCAGAACAATAGCTGCCCTCCATGCTGTCAGAGCAGTGCAGGCCTCTCTGGATCAGGAGCATATCCAGACACTTACTCAGCCAGCATTTAGTCCCGATACGTGTCCTGCTGAACATACCTGGGACATGCTCATCAACATGTTCATCAATAATCACTGCACTCATCCAGGATGGGTGACTTTCTCGTACATACATAGATTATCATGTTGGTACTGATAAATATTTTAACACAACTTCCGCATTTATGTTTTTTACTGACATGTTTCAACAGTTGTTGAATACATTGCTTTAATTAGCACAACTTTATTTTAACCTCTAGCACCATCACAAGGCAGCTTGCTTTTGTCCAAATACCAGCAGTAATACGGACTTTTTTCTATCACAGGTGAATCAAGACACAAGGGCTTCCATGAAAAGGTCACAGCAGTCAGTGTGGGTCATCAGCCACAACACCACCATTTGTTAAGCCATTAAGAAAAAAAAAAGAAACGAAACAATTCTAAAGGCTGGAAGCAAACTACCCAGTGATGGAGCACTGGGATCATCGTCTTTGAGAAATGTAAACCAAATTACTCTTCAAATGAGACTAATTAAATGCAGCAGCACAGACAATATCAGCACTGAACATAAGCGAACATCACCAGAGGATAACAATCAGCCACAGCACTAAAAACAGAGTCAGAATTCCTGAACTATAATGAGTTTTACAAAAGACTGAAATACTCAATACTGAAAGCCAAACATTAACCAAAACAAACAATCTGTCTGCAAACCAACTCTGTAGTGTTATAAACTTGCTAAAAGGCAGGACTGATCATTTGCAGTGTACTGTATTTAAAATCAATACAGTAGTCTGCATTCTTCTGCAGCAGCTAACGGTTATTCATCTCCGCAGCTCTTCAACCTACAGTAAAAGTTCTAGCAGAGCCACTATATTAATTAATAAAAACACCCAACTTTAAAAATATACATAAAAGAAGGTTGACGGTAGAAAGCTACAGGAATATGAAACAATTTCAGTCTGTGTGAACAACCTGCGCTCTCCTCTCCTGCTGCCCATGATTCCCCTACCTATTAGTTTGTTCCTAACACATGATTGGCCCTCTGTGCTACACTCCCATCAGTAAATATTAGCATGGTTACATCCTACCAAAACTATGCCAAATCAAAAAGCTGAAATGACCAAACATCCTCTCTTTCATTGTCTGCATGTGCACACGCTGACAACACAATTTAGTTTAAAACATCTGTGTTTGTTTGTGCAGCCTCAAAGAGCAGCAGGTTGGAGTTTAGCAGCATCTTACTCCAACACTTTTATATAATTTATCTCTTTTATCTAGTCTCCCTCGTATGTTGTTTTGATCTCTGTGCTTTGAAGTTTGTGAATATTTAATCAGAAAAACAACCGAAAAAAAAAAAAAAGCTGAAAATTTACAGACAGACAGGAAGATGATGAGGAGGAGCTGGGAAACAAACAACTAACCCTACAATTAATAGCTGCACCATCTGAGCTATAGCAGTCCTGATTATGATAAAAGGTCCACAAGGAAAAGTGTAAATGAGTGAAAATGCCAATCCTTCCTGTGCTAAAGATCCACTGAGTGGCTCTGATTTCTTCTGATGTGTCTGAAAGTATCTGAACACACAGAGAATGTTCTCTGTCTCGCTGCAGTGCCTGATCAAATAAACTGCTAAGAATATTGTGCGCAATAAAAGCAACCGCAAAGATGAGATACTAAAGTATATGGGGTGAAATGAGGACAAAATTTTGCATGTGCTTGCGTGAATTAAGTCGGGAAACCAAATTTGATGGCTTGGAGAGATCCGCACAGGCCCACACCAGTCTCCTTCAGTCCTTATTCATTACCGTCTCTTTCATCCTCGTCCTTTCTTCTCTTCCCTCTTCCTTTCACTTTACATGAATTAGCACTAATGATCCGGCAGACTTCATCACAGCTTCATTTGTAGCCAAAGGCACATCTTGACATCAGCAATTATGGCATTTTAAGCTGAACTCCAGCTGCATTGTAACCTATGAAGAGATACTGCTTCACCTTTTAGACTTGAGGTGGGGATTTGATAAAGAGAATAATAAAAGATACCTTAGAATCTAAATGATTCGAGCAGCTGAATTCAGATATGCCTTTTATCAGCTATTAACTTAATGTGTGATTTCTCTTGGAACAAGAAAAACTGCTCAGCAGCAAAGCCTGACTGATATATCAGCTGGCAAATATTTTTGGATGATATCAACCTCTCAGTGATACTGATAACAATATCAGCGCAGACATTAGAGCAGTATTTTTATAGAGAATATAATGAAGAAAAATATGTTTAGGATAGCTTGACACATAGTTTCTATGCTACAACTCTGCTGTCTGGAGCAAATGCAGCTAAGTAGCTAGTGGTGAAAAGTCAAAGTTTGCTCAGATATATCAAGAACATATGGAAGCTTGTTTCTATCACCGGAAAAATAAATAAGTAAATAAAAATGGTAAATAGTAAAAAGGTTTACTATCCATAAGTCAAAATTTCAGGTTATTACCTCAAAATTTCAATTTACAAATGCAAAAATCGCAGTAAATAATTTGAAATTGGGAGAATACCTTAAAATTCTGACGTATTTTGAGTTACTGATTTTACAATTTTGAGATAAACCCCCACTTTTTGAGTTACAGATGTCGAAAATGTTTTTCCTTTTTCAGTGGTGGAAACAAGCTTCCATATGAGATCTTTTACTCGCCGAAAATGGGTATCTGTCCCAGAAATCCTGGATTGGGTTGAACCTCTGTAGCCATACTTCTAGCTTGTGCTTAAAGCCAAGAAAGAGCAAGCATTAGCATGCTAATTGTTTAACTTGGCGATGCTAATGTAGTACACCTGAAGATGGCAAGAAAAACATAGGTCTTTCATTGTATCTGGTCCTAAAGCAAAGAAGTGGCCAAATATTGACCTTGTGATACGCCTAAATGAGACGTGAAAGGACTGGAGGATGTAGTTCAAATAACAGCTGCCAAGATATTCAGCCTCAAGTTGGAGCTGAAGAAAATGCCTGAGAATCAGGAAGCGTTGTGAGTGAGATTCAGTGGGCTTTTTCTTAAAGCTCAGAACAACATCCAGACTAAAATCTCTTTTAAAACCTTCTGATCTGCAAAAGGTTATTTATGCTTTTTTTTAAATATACATCTAGAATGGACTGCTGTGAATGCACTGTATACTGGAGTCAGTCAATCATTAGTTGTTTTGCACCTGCATGTGGCTCTAGCCACAAACTCCCTCAAGGTCGTCACTTCCCAATCACTCGACCATCCTGAGGTCCAAGCCTTTTAGGAACTTTTTAAAAAATTTACTTTTATTTTTAACATTACGCACTTTGATTTAAAATCTGCTATAAAACTACATGTTCAATACATGTTGGATTATTTACTTATTATTATTTACACTCATATTTAAAATAATAAGTGCAATATTCATATACATGTACTAGTTTTATTTTGTATCATATTCGCTATATTCAGCATTTCTCCCCAATTTATCGCTTAAAACTGTGACGCAATTTATTTCGTTTTTTTGAGAGAAAAATACCAATCATACATATGATGTAGAAGCCTCAACAACTCACAAAAAATCATGATACACTTGGCATTACAGGGTTAGTAAAATATAGAAGCTTATAGCTTCTGGTGGCATGAAAGTGGAAAATCTAGAAACTAGCAGAGGACATTTTATCTCTGCATGAGCTAATTCAGGCTTCATGTGATCCTCTAACTGACTGATCTAATGTAAAAATTACAAGGATTTCCACTTCTGCATGGATAGAAGCAAGAACAGAAAATAAAATGCAGTTACAAGGTGATTATTACATGCCATTAAAAAAAGAAAAAAAAAACTCATAAAGGTCATAATCATCATTGTTGCCAAGGGATTTTGATTGTTAATTTCAACACAATAATTTTGCAAATACTGAAAATTTCTGAAGTTATGATTGTGGTAGTGTTTGGGTTTAGTTTTGTGCATCAGATAAAAAAAAATACAGTGCAGAACAACACAGCCTATGTCACATGACCCTTCTGACGTACAGTCCACTCACGAACAATAGTTGGTCAACAACATAAATGAAGCAAAACTAATATTTATCTAAGCTTCTGTCATATTACAGTCATGGGCACTGCACTGTGTGTCTGTGCTACTGTAGGGCTGGTATCCTGATGCAGCCCTCCCTGAGTACACACAACACACATTCCCGCTACCGCTCTGCCCTGAGTAAACACGAGTGAGGAGGCAGTGAAACTCTGGGATCCGAGTGGAAGAAACACACTGGCTGCTCAGCTCTGCGCTAATAAACGTTGCTTCGAGGAAAGTACAGTGACTCACTGTTTTTTTCCCTCTCTGCACAGTGGTGGTTTTCATATTTTGCACTGTTCACAATTCAAGCATGTAATGAATTGTTTGTCACTGACTCTGTGCTCTATCAAGGACATCTGGCCACAAAGCCACACTGCGGTCTTCCTTGTGTTTTGCAACTCTGTGGCATTTCACCAGCTGTCAGTCTGGTCTTTTCTGCAGGTGGTCGAGCTTACAAATAGCAGAATCAATCTGCCAATTAAAGGCCGCAGGTGGGCTCCACTTGGCAGAAAAGCAAAATAGATATGAGTGAGAAATGAACATGTAACAAATGTGAACTGAGCATTCAGCGGCCAGACGGAATAATTCAAAATCCAAGGCCACAGGATGCTGGTAGAAAATGTCGGTATTTTAATTTCAGCTCTTTTCTCTGAGAAAGGAAACCTTCCAAGGGGGAAAACAGGATAAGATGAGTCATTTTATTTCATTTCTCATGCTGCAGAAGGGTCCAGGTCTGTGCTCTACACACCAGGTGATATTTGGCTTTGGACAGAAGCACTCTGCAAATAACAACCCTGTAGGACACAGCATGTCGGCCAGCCTCTGAATGACGAGTCTGTTGATATTGTTGATGTGTTATATTTTTCTTATTGTCACAGATTCCCCTCTGAAGACCAAAACCAACACTGAGTGATCCTCGGTACGTGTGCTACGTGTGTGTCCAGAGTCATTTAATACATTCATATGTAATAGAGCCTAAAGACAATTAAAAACACATCAATGAGCTGGATTGCTGCACTGTTTCTTCGCTGTGAGGAGTATAGGCACTGTAGCTCATCTTGATTCAGTGTCACATCCTGCTGCTGCATGGCTTTTCAATAAATGATTTTAAATGCTTCTGAACTTTTTTCCCTCCCCCCCACACTAGGATCCAGTCATCTTGGGTCCGGAAAAAAGACGGGGAGGAAATATGAAATATCAGAGTCACCATCTCCCTCGTGTTTTTCATGTTTTGTTTGTAATGGTTGTTGTCCCCTCTGCTCACGTTGTTTTGCTGCTCTGATTAAAATAAACATCTGTTCTCCCCAGTTGTTTATCACTTTAAGATTTGCAGAAAAAAAATTAAAAATTGAACTAAATTTAAGTAGTGATGTCTGGACTATCTCGAGCTCCGATATGCTGCTAAATGGAACTCTATACACGCACCGTGACTGGCTTAACTGGAAGACTTTATGACTATAATTTTGTTATTTGAGCATTACTGCATGTTGCAAACAACACAATATTTCACTGAGTACACCCACATCAGTGCTTACTCATAAAGCAGTTAGTGAGGGAGGCATTCCCCTCTGCTCCACACTCAAGAAATGATGGGAAAAAATACATACACGATTATTTAATACTGACTGCTAATGTGGTTGAAATCGTTATCGCAGTTTATAAACAACAGAATAAATCCATACGCAAAATCATGAAATTATAATCAAACTGATGTTGCGGAAATAAGCCAGACATTAGTCATATCCAATAATCTTGCAGTCAGGTTAGAGACGTCTGTTATTTTCTGCTTTTAATTACTGCGATGATCTTCTTTAAAAGACATTTTTTACTTCACTCATAAAAAAAAGTGTTTGGCCCCTTCATGATTTCCTAGTGTTTTGCATATTTGTCACACTTAGATGTTTCAGATCATCAAACAAACTTAAATATTAGACAAAGATGACCTGATTAAATACAAAATGCAGTTTTTAAATGAGGATTTCATTGATTAAGGGAGAAAATGAAGCAGGGTAAAAGATCTCAAAAAGCAACACATCATGCCATGATCTAAAAAAACACCTGAGAAACAAAGTCAGTCTGGAAAGGGTTACAAGCCATTTCTAAGGCTTTGGGACTCAATTGAACCACAGTGAAAGCCATTATACACAAATGGAGAAAATTTGGAAAAGTGGTAAAGCTTCCCAGGAGTGGCCGGCCTAACAAAATTACTCTAAGACCACATGGACGACTAATCCAGGAGGTCAAAAAAGAACCCAGAACAACATTAAGGAACCACTCACATGTCTCAGTTAAGGTCAGAGTTCATGATTCAACAACAATAAAGAGACTGGGCCATTTTTGCCCAGTCTCTCATGAGTTCAAGAAGAAAACCACTGCTGACCAAAAAAACCCAAAAACATCTTGATGATCCCCAGCACTTTTGGGAAAACACTCTGTGGACTGACGAGACAAAAGCAGAACTTTTTTTGAAGGTTTGAGTCCTGTTATATCTGACATAAAACTAAACAGCATTTCAGAAAAGAAACATCATACTAACAGTAAAATATGATGGTGGTAGTGTGATGGTCTGGGGCTGCTTTGCTGCCACCAGACTAACAGCCACTTTGTTAGGTACACCTGTTCAATTGTTTGTAAACTCAAATATCTAATTACCCAATCACTTGAATGCAGCTCAATGAATTTGGGCCTGTAGACATGATCAAGACAACCTGTTGAAGTTAAAACTGAGCATCAGAATGAAGAACCTTTGAACATGGCGTGGTTGTTAGTGCCAGACAGGCTGGAGTACCACACATTGAAACTTGAAACAGATGGGCTACAAAAACAGAAGACCACACCAGGTGCTGCTCCTGTCACCTAAGAACAGGAATCTGAGGCCACAACTCGAACAGGCTCACCAGCATTGGAAAACTGGTCTGATAAGTATTGATTTCTGCTGTGACATTGAAATGGTAGGATCAGAACTTAGCAAAAACAAAGTGAAAGCATGGATCAATCCTGCCTTGTATCAATGGTTCACTTGATGGTGGTGTAATGGTGTATTGTTGCTGGCCATGTTATTCCTTTATCACAAGGATAGCCATGTCTCAAAGCTCAAATCACCTCAAACTGGTTTCTTGAGCATGACGATGAGTTCACTGTACTCAAATGGCCTCCAGTGTCAGCAGATCTCAATCCAAAAGAGCACCTTTGAAATTTGGTGAAACGCTAAATTCACTTCATGGATGAGCACCCGACGAATCTGCAGCAACTGTGTGACGCCTTCATGTCAATATGGACCAAAATCTCTGAGGAATGTTTCGAGCAACCTGTTGAATCTGTGCCATGACGAACTCTGCCGTTCTAAAAGCAAAAAAGGGGATTCAACCTGGTAGTAGAAAGGTGTACCTAATATAGTGTCAGGTGGGTGTACATAAAAGCAATCACTGCCACAAATTGAGCCAGAAAGATGTAAATGCTAGCTTTCCAATTTTCTTTAGATGGTTATCTGCTACAGACAGTTAACCTTACAACTAGGGTTCAGTGCATCCCAAAGACCAGGCCCTCTGTAATAATTTATATGTGCCCTGACCCCCCCGCCCCCAGGTCTGACAAGGAAAGAATGCACCAATGTACAGTTCATTCATCCCTGTTACTTGTGATATAATGATACAGTAGCTCAGAATGACTCCAAGGGAGCATTTTGCTTCAGCTTAACTGTTATGTTCCATCCATCATAGCCAATTAAACTCTCCAACATTAACAAACACAGCTGGCGTCGTCACTAAGGATTAAAAAATAAATAAACCAGTGAATTTTCTTTAAACAGCAAACAAATAAAATAAAAAAAATAACAAAATAAAACACTGCCGTCCTTTCGTCAGACAGCACATAGAGTCTGACTTCTATGGAGAGAAGGTGTGAAACTAAAACAGTAGCACAGCAGACTCCCTAATGTCAGCACCACAGAAATAGCATTAGCTACTGATCACTGCAGTATATTTTTAATTATAGCTCTCAATGCCAGATATGCGTTAGATGCTATAAGGTTTTGCTGCAATTCGATAAATCATATTGGATTATAAACCTTGAAAGCCTCGCACAAAGCATTTCTGTGAGAGAGTTCTAGCGGGATGAGCGAGGTTGAGAGAAAATTATATAGTGTGTTTTTGTAGAAATGTGGGTCACGCTGACTTTTTCAAACTGGAAATTCACCGGCTTCAACTCCAGCTTTAGACATGTTATTGCAGCAAGAAGCAGCTTAGATGTTTGACTCGAGAGATCAGTTTTTCCTTAAAGAGTTATCCCTTCACCTTTAATCAGCAGATTCTTCATCTCCTGGGAGGTGGAGGTTTTTCTAGATAACTTCCCCAGGCACCGCAATATATATTGCCCAAAGAAGTGTTTACAAGAACTGAGAGTCTGTATCACCTAATAAAGTTTAAAGATTTCCAGCTCTATGTATCAGACAGCTTCATTTATTAACAGTCAGTCAGTCAGGGAAGTTCTCCCTAGGATAAAAACTGGCAGATTGTGCTGTGGATCAACTCTTTTGTTTTAATGTATAGCTTCTGAATCCTCCTGTGGCGATTCACAGGATGCTGAATCATTAATGCAGTCGGACTCGGTTGTGATGATGAATAACAGAGAGCATCCCTGATGACCATTAAACAGCAGGTCGCTTGACACAGCCGCAGACTACCTTCTGCCGGATTGAGACAAACAACACGGGGTCTTTATGCGGAGCACACACAAACACACAAGGGCAGACTTCCTCTAAGTGTAGGAAGCATCAATTATTCACCATCCAAGGTCAATAATAACACACTTCACAGCTGCTTACGCCTTGCCACTGCAAACACCAGAGAATATGACAGAGACTGACAGAGCAAATCCCTGTTTTCTTTGGATAGCAAGTGCCTCTTTTCCCCAGGTACAGTACACCTGTTTAGTCACAAATACGCACACATTTTTAATCACCACCCCTCGCTCTCGCGTTTGTCGTGTTCGTGTTATATTGACAGTACTGCAAAAACACATTCCTGAGTCATAAACGCTGCTTATGTTACCATGCAGACTGCACCAATACAGCAGACCTGCTTGAAAGAGCAAACAAATATAGAATGTAATTACACCCCATTTTAATTGATATATTGATAGATTCTCAATTTTAAAAAAACAACATTTTAACTCTCGCGCTACCAGCTCTACCATCATTCAAACACTTTTGTTTCAGAGTGGAAATCTTTACAGTCGGCATGCGTCTGTTTGAAAAATAATGACACCCCATTTCAGCATATTTACATAATCAAAGATCCTTTTGATAAAGTGCTAACAGATAAGCACGATAAACAACTTATGCTTAAAATTAAACTTCAATGTCATCTTGGTAATTAGTCACATTTATCACAACTTCACATCCATTAAATTACAGTACTGTACAAAAGTCTTGAGTGATTATGAAAAAGGTCACGTAGGGTCAGATCAAATTAAAAGAATTCTTAGACGTCTTTAGAAGAAAAGGTTGTGAATGAATATGATCCTAGCAGGGGATTTGAAAAGATCTCCAAATAACATGAAATAAAATATTTTACTGCGAGATACTCGTCTAATTTCAAACAGCCGCCAACCAATAGGAACAGGCCATTTGGTGCAAAAATGATGTTACTAAAAACAATCACCTTAAGGTGCTTTATATTGTAAGGCAAAGACGCTACAATAATCATCACATGTAAAATCAGATCCTGTATGGGAGGTGTGCCAAACAAAAAGCATCTGGCATTAGAGCAAACATCAGCTCATAAAAGTCTATTGGCCAATGACCATGAAGACAAAGAGCAGCTCTATTGGAGTAATGTGCTGTGGACACAGAGTTGTTTTTGCACAGTTTGAGCAGACATGTTTCGTGCAAACCAAAGAAAGCTTTTCAGGAGAGCCTCAAACCAGCCTTGAAGCACGGTGGTCAAAATATGGTTTGGGGCTACTTCGCTGCCTCGGGCCTGCTTGCAGTCATCGATTTAACAATAAATACTGCATCATATAAAGAGAGTGCTTGGAGATAATGTCCAAAAACGTGTTGCTCAACCAGAGCTGGAGCATTTTAACAGGAAAGCAATTCTCGGCACTGCCACATACATCCATCTAAGTGCAACTACAAATTGAAGGTACGACTCAAATGGGCTTGTTGTGGTTCGATTTAAAATGCTCAGATACTTTTATTTATTTAAAAAATTAAATAAAATTGATGCCACGATGTTGACTTGTGTCTTGCTGGATACATCTTTACAGTGCCAGCAGGACAAAAACTATCAAACCGATTTTCAAGAGCGTGTGCTAAGGAAGAAACCTGTAGATTTTTGGATAATTCTTTAATGCTTTACAAAGGCTCTTCTAGTTTTAGTAGCCTGACAAGACCGACTCTGTGCCTCAGCTCTTGTGTTTCTTTAATTTTGCGTGTGCTTTGGATTCTGCCTCAGCCTGCTTCCTGTACGCCGTTTTCTTCCGATCTTTTGCACCTGTAAGTCAAACAGGGGTTTTTTTACCCACAGACTTTTAGAACTAATCTCACAATGATGACAAATCTACACTCAGACATAAAATTCAATGGCTTCTCTAAGCGTCAGAATGAGATGAAGCACAAACCTCTTGAGATAGATGACTGCACATAAAAGCCAGGCTCGGGACAACATAATTTACCAGCGGAGAGTCTTCAGACTGAGAAGCTCTTTATAAAGCAGTTAGTGCACAGACTCTTACTTTATTGCTTTCTGCTCTGCAGATACTGACAACAATCCATAAGCATGTTCAGAATGGTTTCCAGCTCAACCACCTTATCTTAGGACGGAAATAAGATTTATCCTGCTATCTCAGCCGTGCATCTCCCCACCATGTAATCTACTTCCTGCTATCGGATGTGAACCAGTGTTCACAGTGGGGTGAAATCAATAGGCAGGCTGCGTCTTCACTGGAAAGCTCGAGATGAGATGTGGCACTCTGGAGAAGAGTGGAGAGGTTTCTGGGAAGAGACGTGAGGTGGATTTGGGTGAGGACAAAAATCACACCAGCAACAATACATGACGTATTTGTCCGACTGGAAAGTATTCGTAGACTTCTCTTGACTGTCTTATCTTTTTTAGTCTCTTGCTTAGACTCTAACACACACACACACACACACACACACACACCCCTCAGTGTAGATAATATATCTGCAGTGCACTAATGACCCTTTCTCTCAGCCTGGAGGTCTGTCAGACACACTGTTCGTGTCACTGCCAATCAGCGAGAACCTGCTGTCAACGTGAATTTCCTTCACTCCTCGCTCATCAATTCATCCCCTGAACTCCCTGCATATCAATAACTCTGCCGAAACACGGCTCACCACGGTTTGTCATCTGGAATCCAATTTAAAACCTTAATTACTTGGTTGGCTTAGAGGTAATGAAGCAGCATTAGGTGCCGATATGAATAACCCACCTCCATCAAGCCTGACACTTTGCATAACGGTGACTAACACTCTGTCATCGCCTGATTTGGCCTTTTGTCTGCGAAGAAGGTGATGCCAACATGCAGCAGAAAGACATATATAAGAGAACGGCAGCCAAACTTTGTGATATCATTCCTCGATTGGCTGTCTATAAGTCATCTTTCCTGGATGGAAGATTAGAGTGGGGTGACTTTGTTCACATATCTGAAGGCAAAAGTGCTTTAAAGCTGCTTCAAACCACCACAGTCAAAGCTGCAGTCACAGAGAGGTGAGACATGGTGATCCTTTGAAAAAAAAAAAAAGAAAACTTTTTTTTTTTTTTAAACATTACACTAATCTACAACTACAAAGTGTGGCAGAAGTAGCTCTGTGGAACCACGAGGGAGTTTTAGTGTCTCATCTCCAAACAGCCAGTCGACCGCTGTGTGATCATAATTGTTCGAGTCTGGCTGTTTCAGAAGACTGTTGGATGCAAGCTGCCAATTTGTTTCAAATGAGGTGCGTTTCACATTCGCTTTCATCTCCAGCCTCTCTCCATCCCCCAGTACCATAAGCACCTTCCCAAAAACAGAACTGGGGGGAGTTTAAACTATTTCTGCAACATTCCTAAAAGTTGCGACCACCTGTGTCGGAGAGAGAAAACGTGTTTTGTTTGAACTTCTTGTCGGCTGCTGAGTGCAGTCTAACAAATGTCTTCAAAGAAAGGATGACTGCTAGCTGAGCTATCCGATCACTGCGTCTCACCCTGTGTGAGAGCATTCAAAGCTGACTGCTGAGCAAATCTTTAGAAAACCTCGTTTGTTCAAGCTTCATTATTCCAAGATAGCTCCCCCGCCCACGGATAACCCCACCGTCACACCAGGCGAAATACTTAATTTGTTTGTTTTGTTGTTACATATCTGCAGCAGTCTGTTTCCACTAATGTTGGCTTTGCAGACGTTTTTCCAGCTCTTTCACATTGCTAAGATTTTTTTGGGAGAAAAAAAAATCACTGCCCTTGACACTGTATCTCAGTAAGCTGTTAAAAGCCTTGGCACCTTGTTACCACACAGTGTGAGCAATATGTCAAGAACCTGCCAATAAGACATTGGTTAATTAGTCCACACTTAGTGTCCCAGTAAGAACATCTGTAAATGGTAAATGGACTGGTGCTTATATAGCAGTTTTCTACTCAATTTGAGCACACAGAGAACCTTTTACTAGATGCCTCATTCATCCGTACATTCATGCAAGCACTTGCTTCTTAGCTTTAAGCTAACATTCACACACTCGTACATTCGACGTATGCTACAGGGGTGACTTAGGGTTCAGTATCTCGCCTGAGGGTTTTTTGACATTCTCACCGGTAAAAGAGCCAAGGATCAAACCATTGACCTTCCAATTAGTACACAACCTGCTCTACCTTCCTGAGCTATAGACACTCAGGAGGTTTTAGCTCGGGATATTTGTTTGTAATAGCAGTTGGATAAATCGGTCTTCTACTCACGTCCAAAAACTGGTAAAATTTTTCCTATAAATGGGGAACAACACCTCTCCCCTCCACGTTTGCACAGTTTGGAACAATTATACACACTTCTTTATTAAGACGTCATCAAAAATATATTGTAACAAGTAGTTCACTTCAATGAACCTTATACTTGCAGCCTGCCAAATATTATTTTGGATTTGCGGGAGAGGAGGATGTTTAAAGCGGGTACAAACACTCAATAGCCACTTTGTTAGGTGCACCTGTTCAACTGCTTCACAAATATCTAACCAGCCAATCACACGGCAGTAACTCAGTGTATTCATTGTATGGTCAAAGTAACCCCCTGAAGTTCAAACTGAGCATAAGGATGGGGAAGAAAGGTGATTTAAGTGACTTTATTGGTGACAGATGGGCTGATCTGACTATTTCATAAACTGCTGATCTGTTGGGATTTTCCACACAAGCGTCTCTAAAGTTTACAGTGAATGGTTTGAAAAACAGAAAATATCTAGTGAGCTGTAGTTCTCTCGGAGAAAATGCCTTGTTGATGCCAGGGATAAGAGGAGATTGGCCAGACGACTTCAAGCTGATAGTAACTTGAATAACCACACGTTACAACGCAGATGAAGAAGAGCATTTCTGAACCTTGAAGTAGATTGCAGTCATAAGTGTTGGTAGGATGAGAAGGGTCAGATGGTAGGGTAAGAATTTTTCAAAAACAAACAAACAAAAAAAGCATGGCTCAATCCTGCCTTGTATCGATGGTTCAAGCCGGTGGTGATGTAATGGTGTGTGGGATTGTTTCTTTTATGACCACAGCTTACCCATTTTCTGATGACTGCTTCCAGCAGGATAATGCACCATGTCACAAAGCTCAGATCATCTAAAATTGGTTTCTTGAACATAAAAATGAGTTCATTTTACTCAAATAGCCTCCATTTAGTACCAGGGCTCAATTCAGTAAAGCACCTTTGAGGTGATGTGGAATGGGATGTTCAAGTAACTGCAGCCACTGTGTGATGCTATGATGTCACTATAGACCAAAATCTCTGAGGAGTGTTTCCAGGACCGTGTTGAATCTGTATGACAAAGAATTAGGAAAGTCCTGAAGGCAAAATGGGGTCCGACTGAGTACTAGCAAGGTATAACTAATAAAGTTGTCCAGTGTTTATGGAGTTTAAATGAGGTTTCACATCTTCTGCTGCTTTACACCAGGGCTGTAGATGAACGGTTACCTGCTCTATTGTTTACTCTCTGACCAATTTCGCTTTGATCAGACTGCTGTCAGAGTTACTTTGGTAAGAAGATCAAGTGCAACATCAATTGTCTTTCAGCACTCAGCCATTATCTTTGGCAGCAGGAGGAACAAACTACTGCTGAGAAACCAGAGTTCACTCAAACTTAAAGTGACTGTTAGCTTAGTGAATGTTTACTCTGAGTCAGCTCCAAACTCAATGACACTCAAGAAGGAAATTGATATTGTGGCAGCATTTTGTTCAAACAGACAAACAAGAAGTCCATTTTGTGGTTGAAATACCAGCAAGACAAGTCATATTTAAAAAAAATTTAAAAAAAATGTTAAGCCTACTTTTTGTTATGGTGTTCTGCCATCCTTCATTTAACAGCTTAAGCTTTGAGTGAGAGCATGTCAGAAATTTGTATAGTTTATATATTACATTATGTTAGTAGACACCAGATGAGCTTTTTTTTACTGAAATAAAATTACTAAAATTATTTGTATTGCTAAAATGCTACCTAGAATGCATAAAATATACAGATAATAAAAGTAAAACATGGGTTTGAAAGTTAGATTTTTGATATTTCAGATATTTTTTGTGAATAATACTTGAAAATATTTTCCTTTCTTGAGTTATTGAAAAGAAAAAAAGAGATTTCCTCAATGGCCGCCTAACACATTTAACACATTTGCTACCAAGCCTTGACCAACATTTAAAGTGCTGCCCTTACAGCCATGAAGCACACATGTCACAGCCGCTGTAACATTACAACTCGCAGCAGAGCCGTCCTCTGTAATGACCTATCAAGCCTGCAGGCCTCCACAGTTCCCTGCCAGGCTCAATGGAGCAGAAAATAGGAAAAACAAACCAGCATAGACAGTTCCTCCAAAAAAAGAAAAAAAAGTCTCATCCCCCCCCCACACCCTCTCTCAACCCCCGTCAGCTGTGCTTTCTTAATCTCCCTGCACTCCTCCTTCCATGTTTTCTTCTTTTCACCTTCACTGAACTCTCGGGCATCACTCTTATCTGAAGGCTGCTTGTCCTTGTGCTGAAAGGTTGCTTGTGTCATTTCACCTGCTAATTAAGAGGAAAAGGGCAGCGTGAGCTCAGGAAAAGGCTGTTTATCCTCCAAAACAAACCAGCAGAGAAACTGCAGAAGAGACAGAGCCAGAAAATTGGTGATGATTACTGTGCTGTGGTGTTAGGTGTTGCTGGTAAAATAAAAGACTTCCAGGAAGAGAAAGACCCATCTGGACTTCAAAGGGAAAGATACTTAGACCAGGTTTTTACCTTTAATGCACGCCAAGTGTTCTGACCTCAAAAGCCTTGATTGGAGTACAGGATACCTTAAAACACAGTGGTTTGTGAGAGAAATACAGATCAAACTAAAACAAAAGACCTTTCTTCTTCTCATCTCCTCAGCATTGTAATTACTGTTGCCTAAAACCAAGAGCTGCTCCAGCGTTCCACAATTAGGACAAAAAAACATTGTTCCTTCTGAATCCAAGGTTTGACTACTGGATGGACTCTCCTACTCAATACCCTAGCACAGACCTTTCCAGGGAGGCTGAAGAGTATGATCCCCTCTGTAATTGTACCATACCTACAGCACCGCTTGTTAAAAATAGGCACCACCACCTCAGACCTCCATGCAGACAGACCCCAGCATCCAGAACTTCAGGCTGAATCATCTACCCCAGGGGCCCTGCTATGAGGAGATGTTTAACTACCTCAGTGAGCTCTTCAGCAGTGATGGGCATGCCTTTCCCTTTGCCCTGGGTCATGCTTCCACTACAGAAGGTATGTCAATGGGATTGAGGAATCCTCAGAGTATTCCACTGTATTCCACTGTACATGGTGTGAATATCACTTTCCCCTCCCGAGTCACCTTACGATTTGCCAGATTTGCTTTTAGGCTGACACTGGCCTCACACACAGTTAGGTTTTTGCTTCAGCTGTTCAGCCAGCGCCGCACTGCATCTGGAGTCCCACAGGCCAACAAAACCCAATAGGAATCCTCGTTCAGCCTGATGACTCACTTCCTCCACCATCTGATTCATGCAGGAATGAAGATGGAGTCCTTTTAATTGTTGGAGTAACTGCAATTTTGTTTGGTAATCTACACTGAAGCGGATATGGGTGTGTTTTTGAGGTCTTGTCTTATAAAAGAGGACACAAAAAGAGCTGTCATGTTTACAGTGAACGGTGTACTGAACAGTTAAGACATTTGAAGGTAAACAACAAGACGGGAGGGAAAGGGTTGGTTTATAGTGTGTGGGCTGCACACAATGCACTGTAAGCAATAATACACCATGTCAAGAAGTTTTATGAGCAGCACAGACTCGGAATGAAACTCTGACAAAAATCTCTCATTTTAATGGAAATTGTTACTGCCAGGTCTGCATGAATCTGAAGCATCACATTGACAATGGCTAAATGGCTAAAGCACTTTCTGGATGGATGCAAACTGCATTTCGTTGCCTTGTACTTGTGACATGTGCAATGACAATAAAGTTGAATTCTATTCTATTCTATTCTACAAGAAGAGTCCAGCTTGTCCCTAAATTGACCTCAGAGTGACTGAAGGCAACAAGATATGTCTTGATGCATTCTCAATCATCCAGGTAAGTAAATCCCCAAAAAGTTGATTCTGTTCATCTGGACGTAGCATTTTCAGTCCACTGAAAACGCTACGTCCAGATGAACAGAATCAACTTTTTGGTTTTCAGTCCACTGAAAACGCTACGTCCAGATGAACAGAATCAGCTTTTTGGGGGGCAACAAGATATGATTTTTTTTAAAAAGGGTAAAACCAAGAACTAACAGCTGCAAACACTGCAAAGCCTATAAAACTGAATTACATCTGCAAATTGATCTGTTTGTACTTCTCTTGCCTTATAAAAGTGCATGACGTCAAAATTTATACCCATTTACAAGACTTAATTTGGAAAATGGTTCTATGAATGGGAGGAGAAGATTTTACAAAACAAAAAGCACCCAATTTAAAAAAGTACTCACAACTACACTGTCAGACGTGCA
The DNA here is from genome assembly GCA_015106755.1 of Etia nguti. Classification (NCBI taxonomy): domain Eukaryota; kingdom Metazoa; phylum Chordata; class Actinopteri; order Cichliformes; family Cichlidae; genus Etia; species Etia nguti. Next base: position 31,850 of record VUQG01008152.1, read on the forward strand.
AAACACCTGCTGAAATAAGACAGGCCTCTTATGTAAATCAAAATAATGATTTAACCTGTATTATTATGTTTGTTTCCTTAGATTCTGTGTGGCCAGTGACAGAGATGCCATTTGGTCCTTCAGTCTTCAGTATGATCAGCTGCTCTCATGCCTGCAGTGTGAAAGCTGCCAGTTTATTCTGGCAGGACTGGAAAGCAGCAGCAAAATTGTCCAGAACTGAAGCCACAGTCTGCCGCCTGTTCCTCAGATCTGGCACTGTTTAGAAACTGTGAGACGGTTCAAGTGCAGGAAGTCTGTTTGTTGGATAAACAAAGATTTTCACTGCAGAGAGTCTGAAATCTTTACTTTTACTCTTGCCATCACACCCTCTGGGGGGGGGGGGGGGGG
>VUQG01008152.1:32256-45153 GCA_015106755.1 Etia nguti
CAAACCCCCCTGGGGGGGGGGGGGGGGTTGAAGAACAGATTAAACTAAGATTTAAAAATGTTGTCTTTATGTTTCAAGAAAAATTCACATAGTCAGATATGTAATAGATTTGCATGCTGCCAGTGTGCGAACACTTAAAGAACAAGAGACAAGAGCTTTTTAGATTGAGGCGGGATCTCATTAACCCAGTTTCTGCTGCCACTGCTGCTTCTTCGAGAGGAGAGAGAGAAATGTTCGGGTTAAACCAGCTCCTTTCACTAACATGGTTGAATATTTCATAACACTCCAGTCCAACCAAATTGTACTTTCCTTCATCTTTTCAAGACACTACAAGCTAATGGACAGAAGGGAGATCCTCTGCATGCGTGCGTGCGTACATGTTCATAGCAGCATTAGTATTAATCACAGCGTAACAACTGAACAGCATGTGTAATTTAAAGCTGGGCAGATGCTAATGGATTATGAAAATTCGTATGATAAGCCCTGCGTCATTTCGGCTTTATTGCGCTGTATGCTGGTACATTAGCATAGCTGGAAAATCTAGACAGATGCACAATGAAATTCAGTGTTAAGCGTCTGGGCTGGCAGAGCCTCCACAGCAGATCGATGAATAAAGATCTTCCAGCAAAGACAAACTGCTGTTTTAGACAGATAGGTGGGACCTGAATCCTCTGGATTTAAAGCACTTCTGGATGTTATTTATCCCCATAATGTGTCAGAGCATGCATTTATAATTTTGCTAGGGATTATGTTGTTAATGGCCATGACACACATTCATCTGAAATGGAACAAAACATTTTCTGTTCTATATGCCAGCTCCTGGCATCCCACATGCTTGTGGAAAATCCAGGCTAGGAGCCAAAACAACTGCTTCTGCAAAATAATTAGCATGCAGCAACCAATATTTAGAGCACAGGACGTTTTGACATAAAGGGCATCCTGCTCTGCATTTCAGAGCAACCACAGACAATTACTGATTTCTCACATAGGCTGGAAAAAGGTTTCGTTTTGAAGTTCAAAGATGCTCCTCCAACTCGCAATTAGCTGCTTCTTTGGTAATGCTTTCTAACAGGTTTGTTCATGTCTTATATACTGTAATTGTGCTTAATTTGTAGATTAGTCATTTTTACGAAAGGGTGTCATGTTGTGACACATCACTTTGCACTCTTATGAAGCGAGACTAAAGCTGCCAGAAGGAATGGGAGACTTCAAATTAGTAAAACATGGTGCTACTTGAAGGTACCACAGGTACTGGTGAGAGTAGACAGCGTTCAGGAGCGCAGGTGCAACAGGTCCAATGTAAAAACAAAGCAGAAATACTTGTACTTATAGATAATTTTGCAATTGAGTAGGATGACCAAAGACAACCAAAATGCAATCAGAGTCACAGAACTGAACGAAAGGAGGCAACACCTCAGACACAAGACTGTGAACTTTGATTTGGCAGATTTTTAACAGCAGCTAAACTTGCTGATGCAACCCCAAAGCGTTTTGTTTTTCCCCTCCGGTTGGACTGGGGATCTTCTATGAGAAGACTTCTTATAGATTATAGATTTATGGCAAAGCTGCACTCAAAGTTCTCAAGGTCTAAAGCCTCAGTTACGTGGGAAAAAGTGTATTCCTCGACTTGTTGGAAAGCGGTCCCTGGAGGTTACTGTCTGTTGCTAGGTGAAATAGGGTACAAAGAGAAAAAAAAAATGTCTTTGTGATTGCTGTGGTGACTAACAGATTCCCACGGTCGCCTGTAATTTGCATGGAAGATGGCGATTTGTCTGCAAACAGCTGCTACGTAACGACCAAGCAGTAACGAAACTTGAGACGTAAACTGGAAACAAAGACTCTTCGCTTTCACAAGGAGCTGTGCTTTAACTTAAAATGAACGCATTTCCAAACATGCAACTTTTACTTTAACGGCAAACTGTCGTTTCAGGTTCTCATTGGACTAGCACTTAGCGATTGGTTGGCGAGTAGTTGGCGTTTTCTATACAAACTACAGGCGATGACAACAATCTGCCAGCAACCAAAGCAATCACAAGTAGATTTTTGGTGTATCACCATTTACCTCTTCGTGAAAATTTCACCTAACTGCCAGCAACCTCCAGCAAACACTTGCCAACTACAGATTGGGAAATGCAACTTTTTTCTAGTGTCCCGTGGTTAGTAGTGAGTCACAATCTGGTCTCTTGGGCTTTAGCAGTCAATTTCACAGCGACTGACATCAGTCAGGAAGGAATACTAAGTTTTTTCCTAGCAACCAGTGGTTGCCAGGTGGTTGCCAACCAGTCTCTAGGCATGTGTGACTAGGGCCCAGCATACTAACCTAATGTTAGCTAGGTTCTGCTCATAAGCAGGCTACTGTAATTAGCAGGCAGCTTGAAGAACAACTAGAAGCCTTTCAAAGGCTGCTCACCAACACATTTCCAGTACTATATCAGGATGGTCTATGAAGAACTATTTCTGTATTTTATTCAGTAGACAAACCAACAATTCACACCCACGTGAATCTCCAGCTGCATGGATATGAAAGTGTACCAAGGTTAACTATGTGTTAGCAAATGATCTCTGAAGTCTACAAATTATTAGTCAAATATTTATAAATCTTCAATAATCTCTAACTTATGCAACTTTTGATATCACTCCGCACTGGATGTGTTGTAACATATAAAAATGTGTGTCAATGTACTGTAACGTCATTGGAGGAACTAAAACAGCTAATTTAATGTGCTCAAATGAATTAAAAACTCCATCATGATCTGACCCACATTAATGTAAGAGGACTACTAAAGACACAAAACAAAAACACAACTGCATTTCTCCAAATTAACACATTTTTCCCGAATCAACGCATTTCTCAGAACCAACAAAACCAATAAGGACTTTGCCCTTGTCGACAAATATGGGTGAGGTCGGTGGAAAATTGAACTGAAACTACTGATTAATGTTCAGGATTACATGATTCAAATGTACACAGCAACGAGGACTATGTTATAATCCTACACCTGTGAGTCTCCGTCTGTTATGACGACATAAAGTCAGTGACCTCCTGTCTCATACTGAAAAAAGTCCTTGTTGACCAAATGAAATATAAAACCTCGCCTTTTTCTTCAGCAGCAGGTAAACATTGACTTCAGGTTCAGCTTCATGTTTTCCAAACCTGCGTTTACGGGAAACTAAAGTCTATTCGCTTAGAGCTTAGCAGCTAGCCTTTATTAGAAATTCCAATTCTTTTGATTATTGGATCCATTGTCAAAAAGTTACTTTACTAATAGATTTTAACTGCATGTAACAGTAGATTATAGGAATAAAAGTCCACTCCTAGCATCCAAATATCAAGATTTCACTCTAAAGCTCAAATCCAGTTGATTTCCATTTAGCTGGACCACATTTTACAAGCAAAATGCCAAAAAATTAAATGATAAATAACAGTCATTCAACTATGTAATACCCCCATTTGTTGGTTTTCAAACATATAAGTGCTTTTTAATCAGTAGTTTTCCATTCATCATTCATAACTCTGCAGTCATTTCACAGCCCATACTGCACATTTCCATTAATTCCTCACATCCATTCACGTCACTGTAGCTGGTTAAAATACTTATGATTAAACACCTTAATGTGCACAAAATGTCAACAATGAATTTAATTAATGCCCGTGTTACATGTACACCGCGCTGTGTTGATTTTTTCACTGGCACATCCTGGTCAGCACGCTGAGTGCTGTGAAATACTAAGATAAGGATACAACTTTAAATAAAAAGGGGCATCTTCAGTGTTCGTGTGTGTGCACAATGTTTTTATGCTCAAGTGTCCCATCATCCCACTGCAGCGCCCACAGAGGCATGTGTCCACACATTCAAGGTTTATGGAGGGCGACAGTGAGGCATCACTCCCTGACCAGCAATCTATTACTCAACTGAGCCCTTTCTCTCAGCACTGCCTCCAAATTACATTTCTGCTGTCGAGATGCTTTTTCCCTTCCCTCCCACATCCGTGGGGTTGTTGTTTGGACAGGTTGGCTACTGATTGCCTTGCTGCTGCTGTGATTGAACAGGGATGCGGTGCATCTCCGAGGCCACGCGGGGCTATAGGCTGCATACCAAACGGGCAAGCAGCACGCGTTTGGAGAGCTTTGGATGAGAGCGCCATCAGTGAGTGGGAGGGAGGGAAACCCCGCACAACACTGCACTACAGAGATCAGACATTCAGTGCAGCAGCATGGAGGAGCTTTGTTTCAGCTTCTCAGGCATCAGCAGTTAATCTGAATGTAATTGTGCACCAAGCTTAAACTCAATATGACTCGAGCTTTAAAGGAAGACATTTTGATGTGTGAATCTCCAAAACTCTTTAAGACATCTGTGAAAATATGAGTAAATGAACAATGCAGAGAGATGTCGTTTAAGAGGCAAAGAAGCTTCCTTACAAAGGCGGAGAATAACAACTACAAAAAAAGGATTTCAAGTTTCAAGGCCTTCTAGGAAACCCCAAGTAGATTATGTATTTTTAGTCCCACCTCATTCATATGTCTCGTTAACAGAGATGAAGCTTGAAATATTGGGGACTGCAAGTATGAGATATTTCCAAACTGGTAAAATTTAAAAAAAAAAAGACAACTGTATCAAAATAAAATCCACCACTAACACTACTGCAAGAAATCATCTCACTGGTTGTTTATATCTGTTTCAATCTGGTAACAAGCTGTTACAAAAAACAAAACCATAGACTGTATTTAGCCAGATTTTATGTTTTTTGTGTGATTTTAGGCCCATTGTATTAATAGAATATGCAAAAAATTTGAGGGTGAAGAATATTAATGCATGACATATTGTTATTACAAGTTTATTTTGCCTTCCTAAAACTTCATGCCACCATCTCCCAAATCCATGCTCTCCACTCCACTTAAATTAAATCCATTAAATTAAAACAGAGGTGAATAAAACTGACCATTCGAAGAGGAAATTGAAAGAAAACAAAAGTCACACAAAGGTTAACATTGCTTAACTGCTGAGCTCATATCCATCTACTTAAGGTCACTAATTACGGTACGCCCAATCGCTCGATGCTGAACAAGGCTCATCTGCTGGTCCCTTCATGAAGGAGATAAATGGAGGAAATAAACTCCCTGGTGTGCAGTATGCATTATGGTGGGTGGATATAGTTCCATTAACTAGTATACATTAACCCGTTCCACTTACCTGCCCCAGTGACAACAGTATCAGTTACTGGTGATCACATGAAAGGGATTATATGATGATACAGCCTAGAGAAGATCACCTTATAGATATCCATGTTGTTTTTCACCCACAGACATAAACTGAATGTTTGTTTAAGACACTTTCAAAAGAGAGAAGCCATGGCCATCTTTTATATACAGTTTATGGACAAAGGCAAGGGAATGAATTAAACATTTTATGGACACAGCACGTCAGGTGTGAGGCTTAGCTACTCTTCTTTTATCCAGTACTATAACCTTCAACTTGAACATTTTATCATACAGCGTAAGAAATCCTTACTCCAGCTTCCTCCCACAGTCCAAAGATGTGCAGTTAGTGACGTTAGTTTAACTGGTGATTTTAAATTGCCCATCGGTGTGAATGTGAGTGTGAATGGGTGTCTTTTTCTCTGTGTTAGCCCTGCGACAGGCTAACAACCTGTCCAGGGTGCACCCCTCGACTCGAACTATGGTAGCTGGGATAGTATCCAAAAACCCTTCCTCCCCTCCCTCAGGACCCTGAATTGGTTAAGCGGAAAAGAATGGAAGGAAGCGTAAGAAATCAGAGGACTTTGGCTCTCAGACTCCAGAAAATATCTTCACATATTTTCTTATATAAAAAAATAAAAATGATTATGACCACACCAAGTTTAGATTGAGGCTTTAAATCCTGCAACATTTTACCATCCTCTCAGAGAAGCTTCACCTTTTTTATCTGTAACAACAACAAGATCTCACATCTCACAACAATGCTGCGAGCATCAACCACATGTGCAACATGAGCTAGTCAGATGCTGCAATCTAGACGGCTACACAAAAGTGGTGTAGCTGTCTAGTTTGCGTTTTGAAATAAGACTTTGTAGAAAGTATGACATATTTGTGGTATAACAGTTTTGTCTCAAGTGAATCTGATACAAAGAGTCACACTCTGGCTAAAACTTCATGCAGAGGTTTTGGATTTGTAGCACACAAGTATCAGCCTGGCACATTCGGCTGCAGCCTGCAGTGTCTGTCATAAGAATGCATGTATGTGCAAATGTGCACACATACAAATGCACACACACGCTCCTCTATCCTGTGCCGGCAGATCCCGGAGACCTCTAATGCTGTGTGACTGCAATCCCCAGGGATTCTTTCTGCTCTACTGGATGAGCTCTTCTGCCTTTTTGTTAAGAAATCACATACATTCGCTTGTTTCTCTCATTCTTTATTCGCCCATTTGTTCCCCTCACAACCCCCACAGCGGGTGTGCTGCATGAAGGTTCGGTTATCATCACCGAGGCACCCTGCTAGAGACTACGATACAACAACCTCAGCTGATAACCGCACCTACTGCTTAGAGGAGCCGAATGAACCAATTTAGGGAAGCGTCAGTATGACAAATTACAGCACGGCAGGATATTTTCTTACACAGCATTGGCTTGTTGTTTATGAAGGAAACAGCAGTGTACATTTTGCATCTTTTACATCGGCTTTTAGGGGTTCATAATAAAAATTATGCAATATATGAGCTCGTTAGCTCAGCAGTGCTGTTTAAATCTACAGCTGCTCTGAGTCTTTAAACACGTGGACGGGGCTGACAGATGAAAATGTTCGCCAGTTCGCCTCGTCTGAATCTACTTTGTCAGTGTTAAGTAGCCACTCTGGACAGCAGCCAACCCTGTCTGAGGTCTAATAGCCACTTGGGAAAGTTGAACTGGCCTTTACTATTTTCACATTATACTGGCTGCTAAGATTTAACACTTGAGGCCAAATAAGAAAAGTAAATACAATTTAATTATAGATCAGCCCACATATCTGACCTAAGGAGTAAACTTGCTCCTCATTTCAATCAGTGCTTCAAATTATTAGTATTTTTTTTTAATCAAATATTGCAAATTCAAACAAGTGACAAGTTAAAAAAAGAAAGAAAAAACTGTTATTTTGATCACACGGGAAAAAACATTAAAAGGTTTTTTTTTTCACCAGTTATGTAAATACCATTAGGTGATTTCTTGTTGCTTGAATATTTCCAAAAGTATTCAACTTCATCCTCTCTAAATCAAAAATTATTTAGCACTTTTAAAAAAAATACCATCTGCTAACAAATAATTCACTCTGGAGCCTAAATCACTGATGCAAAAATGAACTATTCTCAAGTGAAAGCTCACTATTAGGCTGTTGATTCAGACAAAACAAGCAATCTGAAAAAATCCTTTTTGCCACTTTTTCTCAATTTTCTGTCATTTTGTTTCCCGAAAGAAAAACACACACATGCATTTGAGTCACCGATGATTACTTATTCTCCACGGCTGAGGCCCCAAATTGAAGGAATAGAAAGCCAACCAAGCATAAAATATAAATAAATAAATCCTGCATACATTATGTTTTCCTGTTGGTAGCTGAGCAGAGGTTTTGAAATCCTGCAGCTGACAACATTTTAACCACCAAATGGAAGAAGAACTTCTCATTTCTGGATCACCCACATGCACCTCTGCTCATCTGAAGCAAAACCCACCTCTGAACAGCAGAATGAGGTCAGCCTGTTTCTTTATCAGTGCAGCCAGAGTACAATGAGCACTGTGTCAGATAACCAGCCTAGCCTCCATACATTCAGCAACATCCCGAGGCCACTGCTGTGCGCCTGTCACCTTTACGGTGAAACCCCCATGAAAAACCCTGGTGGGATATCCTGGTGACTCCGCGGACAAGGTTATCACTAATTAGGCTAAAACTCGGTTTTATTATAAGAAGAATAGGAAGAAACAACAGCGTTATACGGTCACTTCTTGCCACATCAAACCCAGCTCAGATCACTTGATCTAAACACGCACTGTTTGCGCTTCATTTATGTTTCACATCATCTTTTACAGCTCTTCGGTCGGCTGAAACAATTCAGCAGTGCAGTGCAACACATTCTCAACAGGTTATTAAATTAACGAACAGGTAAATCTACCGTCGAAATCAGCGGAGGCAAGAAGGGAAATACCAGCTTTCTGCTGCAATGCACCTGCCCAAACGCGCCTAACTTTAGGTAGGAAGCGGGGCTGTCTGGACCCACTGATGTGTGCTCAGTCCTCTGAGGTCGTGGTCGTGATGGTGGACGGAGAGAGCCCCCTCCCCTACTCTTTCCTCCCCGCAAAACAAGGAAAAGGCACAAATAAAACATCAGGAACTGCGAATAAGCTGCACCGGCTGACCATATGTGCCGTACGCAGGAGGAAACGCGCCGGTGTTTGAGCGTCCCGGATAGCTGCCGGCTGACCTGCAGAGCGGCGGTGTCTTACCTGGTGTGCCCGCCTTTCAAGGCGGTGAGGGTCCGGCGGGGGGTGAGCACGGCAGGCTGCGGAGTCAGCCCGGGAATCATGAACCGTGTTAGAGCCTGTCGGTGCGCCTCAGCACCGTCTGAAGGCAGAGCTCCACAGCCAGGGTGTTCCCGACAGGAGGGGGCGTGGTGTGTGTGTGTGTGTGTGTGTGTGTGTGTGAATGAGAGAGAGAGAGAGAAATTGCTTTTTTCTGACAATGCGACATTTATTCTTTTTCTTTTTATTGTCTGTATGAATTAAACTTTAAAGGGCAAGTCGGTTCATAAAGCGCACACTGCAGTGCAGATCTAGGCTGAGGGAAACTCCCTCTTGTCACTGCTAGTACATTATGTATTATGGATTTCCCTGCTGGCATCATCTGGGAGTATGTATTTCTGTGGTAATGGCCGCAGGAGATGCCTGCTGTAGAGTGACTGTTTATTTACTAGTCTCACAAAGTACGGGGGGGGGTTGATGATCATCTTTGGATAAAACACACAAATGAATATTAACAAGGCACACAACTTGTTTATGTCTGTGTGCCGCACACCTTTTAGTAAACAGTGCAGGAGGGAAAAGTCTGGAATAAAAAGGATTTCTGGTTACATTTAAAATGTCAAACACAATCTGACTCATCCATCAACACACCAAGCAGCCGTATTTGTCTGTTTTTGTTCAACACACTGAGCAATCAGCCGCAAAATGGAAGTGAACTCTTTAATATAAGTAACTCATAAAAAAAAGAACACCTACTGGGATCATTTCAAGGGAAAGAGATATGACTGAATAATAATTTAATCAAATTAAAAATGTTGCAACAAAACTGAAAAAGTTAACAAATGTTTTTTGCTAGTTTGTGAAGCTGGGGGTCAACATGCCCAGACACCCACCTTTGCCCACAGTCCAGCCTTCATTGCTAGGCTCAGCCTTAGAGAAAGCGCCGAGTAGAAACCCTACTCTACTGGAAGAAACCCTGGGTTAGATCTAGAACTGACTGGGAAGGTCATTTATCTCATCTGGCATTGGAACCCCTCAGGATCCTGCAGGAGGAACTGGAAAGTGTTGCTGAAGAAGGGCGTCAACAACATCCTGTTTACCCTGCTGCAAAAGTGACCCAAGGTCAGATAAGAGAAAGATAATGGATGGATACTTAGCCATCATACCATTAAGCAAATGAAAATAATGCAGTATGATTGTTTTACAAGTAGGCTACTCCAAAGAAAGCCAAGTGCTTGAATATGACAATTCCTGGTAGTGTGCACAGCAAAATGCAATCTGTAAAAATAAAAAATGATCAGTCTAATAATTATTCTAATCAATTAGAACATTTCGCTCTTGTGCGATCTTCTTTGTTTCTCCCCCAATACTTGTTCTTAAGTTTTATCAAAGAACACCAAACAGTTTAACACACACACACAAAACAAAGCCATGTGTAGTCTTTCATTCCCGGTAGCAAAGGGTAACACTTGGCTCAGAAGCTTTGATCCAACTGTGTAAAATACACTTTCTGGCAATTACAAGGAACTTCTCCAGAAGGCTTTAATGCGCTGTGGGTAGATGCAAGTCTCTGAAGGGGAGGCTTAAGAGGAAAACACCAGGATTTTAACATTTAATCTTTATTTTAAATATCCCACTATGTTCCTTGGAAATCATTGTCAAGAACTTGGAAATCAATTGACACTCCCTATGTTTCCCTATCAGAATGGCACTTAATGCACAGATGAGAGTGAGAGAGTGAGATTTGTCTTGTGCAAAACAACAGGAGTGATATGTAGTCTATAAAAAATCTTATACTGATTCTCTCTCAGTCTATTAAATGTAGAGATAGGTTTGACCGGGGCTATAACTTCCTGCCAGTCATCCTTTATAAATGCTGTGTTTAACTCCATTTCCCATTTATGGGCAACATTTGGCAGCCTGTTTGCATCAGAGGACCCGAGAAGAGAGTGAAATGTGTAATGGTGTGTCGTGCGTGGGATATTTTCTTGCCAGCCCTTTGAACCTTTGAACCACAGCTTTCCTGAGTGTTGTTGCTGACCATGTTCATCCCCTCAAAAAAGAATGGTAATATAGTTAAGTATAGTAATTTTTCTAACATGTTATACATATTTGACCAATCTTGGTCATCCTAAAGGTTTCACAAATGTTTTCTCCTCTTGTGTTTTTCAGTATATTTCTTTCTGTGTGGCGTTTCTGTGCTAAAATGCTTTTGTAATGTCTGAACGGAGCCACAGCGAGGCGATACAAAGAAAACAGTCCTGCTTCAGGCTGCCGTTCAAACTCTTTTCTTCGCTTGTCATCTGCGAACAAGAGGAAGTGAACAGGAACAATAACAGCCGACACACCGGCGACCACAAAGAGGGCAGACAGCAGTGTTATCTGTGACGGCAGCGATGGAGGAGTATAACTCTGGAGAGGAGGTACGGCTTTCTTTAACGGCTAAGTTCATCCAAAGGTCCGCAGCCACCAGTAAACTTACAGCTAAATCAGCTAGCTGCTAGCTTAGCCTGTTAGCGGGTGTGGTCCGGTTATCAGATTTATTTATGGCGATAAGACTTTATTTAATTTAACCCAGCCTCCAATACGATGTCTGTCAGTATTTATGCCACCCAGTAATCGAAACAAACCGATATAAATACTTCTAATAGCAGTCGCAGTGAAGACGGTTTATTTATGAAGTACATGTCAGTCGAAAGGCCAAATTTAATGGACTGTTGACATAACCCCATTCTCAGAGTTTTTAAAAATCAGAATTCATTCAAAAGCTTTTAAACTATCACGTTTACAGACAAGACTCGTTAGTCCAAAAAAGGACTGGATTGATTATAATACAGTACACAAAGGATATATGATAGTGACGTCATAAATGACCTGCAACACAGGTAATTTCTTTATATTCTATATAACCCACTTCTAAATCCTGTTGAATACGGCCTAATGACTAATATAAGCAAACATATCAGGCATTAAAACCACATAGAAACATTGATGATGACTGGCTAATTAGACATTTTTTTTTTTTGAGGAGGATTGTACCTAATAAATTGGGCTGTCAGTGCAGTTAAAAAGTCATCATCTGGGCATCACATCAGTGTAGTGAAGTAAACACATCAACATTTCCTTCTGAAATGTGGTAAAGAGGATTTAGAGTTAATTTAAAGTTATATTTTAGGTAGTGAGAAAACACCACATGTGGCCAAACAGCTCTATCAGCTGATGTCACCCTTGTTCACTTTTTTACAGGTAAACTTTTCCCATTTCTCATTTTATGCATCCTCGATCCCTTTCCTTACCACCTCTACTCACATTTTAGTCCATCACAACGAAAAAACGCGAGGAGAGGCCTCGTTGAGGCAACAGGCATTTAACAAAATGAGACTTCTTGCTAAGTAGTGTTCAGTTTAAGATGTCAGGTTAATGGGATATGTTTTGTCATAGAATAAGTATAGCTGTGTGATTTGATCTGAGGTGTAACATTGCTCACGACAGACTTCATACTTTAGGATGACTTCTAATGAAATTCATAACATGAAACAATCACACACTCGCTTAAACGATGAAGGGAAATTTTGATCATGTAGTTGATCATCCCATAATAATATTAATAACTAATAATACAGCTTTCTGTCCTCCTGATGGATTGTAGGAATTAAGACATCCTTCATTGTGGTACACTGACATTGCGTTCTGGGTCACAGGCACAGGGATAGGAGGAGACCAGGAGGCACAAATTGGAGAAATGAGAAAAGCCTTCAGGGGTGTCGAACTCCAGGCCTCAAGGGCCGGTGTCCTGCAGTTGTTAGATTTATCCTTGATCCAACACAGCTGATTTAAATGGCTAAATTACCTCCTATACATGTCTTAAAGTTCTTCAGAGGCTGGTAATGAACTAATCATTTGATTCAAGTGGGTTGACCCAGGGTGATATCTAAAACCTGCAGGACACCGGCCCTTGAGGCCTGGAGTTCGACACTCCTGTGATTTGGTCTCAAATCTCTATTATACAAAGCCAATAAATCCTCTGCTATACAAACAGAAACAGCCGTAGGACAAGAACTTCCCGCTCTCATAAAAATAAAATAAAATGGTTGTTAGTCACTTGCAGAGGTAAAGGCAAGCTGACTCATTTAGTAATAATTAGTTTAACTGTGATTTGATTTAAAAATTTAATTAATGCAGCTTTAATTTCAAAGCAGAATATCGACCTTAATGAGAGTTTAGTGGTGCCTTTATGGGCCTTATTTCAGAAAACACACACACACATATAAAATTACAGTAGCATGCTTTTTTTTTTTTTTTTTTTTAAAAAAAAAAAAAAAAAACGTGTAAAAAGCAGTTAACGGTTGGGTTGGGGGAACGTCTGAACATTTTTTAGAAATGACTTGTCAAGTTAATGCAGTGGCA
>VUQG01008152.1:45173-66674 GCA_015106755.1 Etia nguti
CAGAACTAAACACACACTTCAGTTTTGCTGTCATTTACTTAGGATGCCTTCCAGTTCAGGTTATTTTTACTCAGATTAAAATTAGATCTTTAACTTTTTCTATTTAACCAGCCACCTATGTCACCGCCAGGTTTAATCAAAATGTACTTTTTGAGGTTTTCGCCAGTGAATTATCAGAAAACAAATGAAACACCCAGGGTACAAATGCATGTCTCTGTTCCTCTGTGTCATAGGAGTTTAATTGTGCAGTTTTGTAGTTGAAACTATAATGTGTCCCATGATAGTGGTGTCAAAGTTGGCTGTAAAACAGATTTTGGTTTGAGATTCTTAGTTGTCGTTTTTAATCTCGTGTACTGGGAAAAATATGATGAATTAAAAAGGGCCAAATTTCAGCCTGCCCTGTGTACTTCAAGGACCTGTAACGAGGACTATTTTTGTAGCATGAGCGTCAGCTTTTGCGTCACTTGATTAAATATACGAAAATGATTGCACAGAAAAATCTGCTGATGCTGAGGGGTTCAGGTGGAGGCACTGATTGAACATTCATGGAATAACCCTGATCCTCGTGTTTCTTTTAAAACTGATCCTGCAGGTCGTCTTTAATCCCGATGAGATTAGTGGCTCAGTAAAAGAGGTATGTTCTCTAATCCTTGGAAACGTTAATAATAAACAGTAATTTAAATCCAATCAGATGGATGGATGACTTCCTGTTTACTGATTTCGTCTCAGTGCGTCGAGGGCGTCATCGGTGGAACAGATTATAACCAGAGTAAAGTCAACCAGTGGACGGCCAGTATAGTGGAGCATTCACTCACTCACCTGGTGAAACAAGGGCGGCCTTTCAAATACATAGGTGAGCAAGTCCCTGTGTTCGATAGCGCGAGCTTCCAGGACATTGTACTTATTTGTGGCGTTTGTGCGTGAAGGTAAGCGTGTGTTTGTTGTAACCCCACTCTCTGATCTGTCGCAGTGAACTGTACGATCATGCAGAAGAGCGGTGCGGGGCTCCACACAGCCAACTCCTGCTACTGGGACACAGCCACTGATGGTGAGACGCTCAAAAAAACAAACAAAGATAATTTCAAAAGCATTTAAATCCAATATTTTTAATTGGAAGTGGCACAAAGGATAACACATTAGAGTGATGTGCCACTTTTTCTCCTCCACATTCAAGAGGAGAAAGTAATCACAGTTTTATCTAATGATTTTTTTACTGATTTAAAACAAACAAAAGAAACCACAACAGTCCAAAATACAGAGGTATTCAATCACCAACAGCATAAAATAGAGGAATGATCTTCTAATAAAAATATAAGTAGATGGCCAGACCAGCGCAGACCTGCCTGCCAGCAGATTAAATTATAATGAAACCTAAATGCATTGTTGTAATTATTAATCCCATGGAGGAAATTAAAACTCCAAAATTATTTTCAGCACATGGAACAACTTAACTGTTTGTTCTACACTTTTCAGCTTGTGGACTTTGTCACGAGTTGCTGGAGTTCTAATTTTTTCAGACTTTCAGTAAAACAGAAACTTCCCTGTCGACAGGGAGAGCTCCTAAGAAAATAGGTTTCTGGCACTGCTTCACCCGTGTCCAAGATACATGGAGAAGAGGAAAAGTTAAAGGCTCAGTTTACCAGACATGGATTAAGCCTTATCCTAGAAAACTTTGATTATGATTGCATTGAAAGATGTTTTTAGTCAAGGACTAGGCTTAAACCGTGTCTGGAGAGACTGATCTTTTATTCTTTTCTCCATGTAGCTTAGAAGTTGGTGAAGTTGTGCCAGAAACCTTCTTTCTGTCTTTCTGTTTCGTTGTTTTCAAATGTTAGAATAAAAGCACATTTTTTTTCTTGCTATAATGTAGAATCTTCATTTAACCTAACATACACAGAAGCTGGAGTACCTAAGGAGAACCCAAACAGGCACAGGGAGCCCCCAGAGAGGGGCTGGATTCAAGCCCAGGACCTCCTTGCTATAAGGCAACAGTGCTAACCGCTACACCACTGTGCTGCCCACTTGGAGCTATAATTGTGGAAATAACAGTAATAATAGTTAATATCCATGTTTGCATCTTAGATGTGAAACTGATGTTACATTTTGGGTTAAACCGGGTTAATTAATTTATGAGAGGTGGGTTGTAACACCCCCCCAACACTCAGACCAGATTTGCCTCCCTAATGTTGATGCATAAGTGCCATAGTTGTTGGTCAGTTTTCTTGATCTATTGAATAACTTGCCCACAAACCCGGTTTATAAATGGAATCGCAGGAATCATAAAAACATGTATTTCATGTATGATTTGGAGTAATTTCTTCTGCTTGTCTGTGGGTTTTCAGGGAGCTGTACTGTCAGGTGGGAGAACCGCACCATGTACTGTGTGGTCAGTGTGTTTGCTGTAGCTGTGACGCCGTGACAGCCTGGCAACCCTTCGCCCACCTCTCCATCTTCGAACACTGTCAAGTCTCAAACTTTGTTGAATGACACTGAAGATCCTCTGATTATACCCTCTGGTAGACGCTGACCTACAAGTATCTATTTCTCCCCGCAGGCAGGAACAACAGTTTTGGTTTGTGAGTTGGCAGCCTGTGAATATGTGCAGGTCTGACGGTGACAAAATGTTGTTTGGTCTGGACTGGAGTCATGATCTGCAAACAGACCTGTTTGAAAAATACTTTTCAAACATGCTCAGGTATTTTCTTTGGCCCAGAAGTACCACATGTTGACTGTATTTTTTTTTTTCCTAATGTGTATAATTGGATGTCTGCTGTTTGTGTGCAGCAGGAAGTTTACATTTGTGTTTTTGACTGAAATATCTGAACATTCATTGGATGGTTTGTTATTAAATTTAGCACTGATATTCATCCATCCCTCAGGAAAAACTGTTTTAATTTTTAATATTAATTGATGACATTACTTCAGTCTCAACTGTGCTTTGTGCTGCTAATTAGAAAATGTTAGCATGTTTGCAACTTTGTCTCCTTCACTATGTTCCCTTAATAAAACTGAACTACAACTATAAGAAGTTTTGTATGCTAGAGAAGCTCTGTTAAGTAAGTAATCACTGCAGTATACAGTATTTCTACTAGTCTACATTGATATTTTTTTTTAATAAGTTATCGAAATGTTTAGATAGGACAGTGTGTTTTCCTGTGATGCATTTAATGGTCAGTCCCTTTTTTTTTTTTTTTTTTTTTTTTTTTTTTTTTAAAATATTTTTTTTTTTTTTTTTTTTTTTTTTTTTTTTTTTTTTTTTTTTTTTTTTTTTTTTTTTTTTTTTTTTTTTTTTATAATCTGTAGAAAACCTGTAACTCTTCTGTATAACTGTTGAGTTCAAGACTGTTTTTGTTGAATTTTGTCCAATAAAGTCTTTAAAGGTGTTCCATAGTGTGTTTTAGTGAGCATTATAGAGGCTGAAGGCCAACACCTTTGGATGAGAGGATAGATTTAACCAATGTTGGAGTGAAACTTAATATATTACTGTCCTTGAGGTTTTTCAATCTGGTTTCTGGTCTCTTCATAGCACCAATTTGCGTTCAAACTTACCTTCAACTCAGTGTAGCATAATATTTTTGTATGCCACTTGGAGCATTGTGTAGGCATTTCTGGCACTGCTCTGGAGTGATTCAGAGTGTACCTGGCTCAGAGAATTTTTCATATTAGTCATGTGGGGTTCCACAGGGTTCAATACTTGGGCCTCTGCTATTGGGAAGGATGACTGCTCCATTCAAATTTTAACTGACTGTCTCGAGAAACTAAAAGCTTGGATGGCTCTAAATGTTTTACATTTTAAGAGGTGATTGTTTTTGTTTCTGATGGCGCCAGTGGGACTTAGCCTATGGCACAGTATGGATAGCCTACTATCACAAACTTTTGTTTTAGGATGGACAGCCACTTTAGACCGGACGGTCAGATCAGTGCAGTGGGGAAATCCAGCTTCTTTCAGGTGAGATGGTGATGATTTTAAACAAAAAACATTGTTGAAATCTCACTTTAAAACAGTAACCCATACCTTTACCATTGGATTACTGTAATTCTTTATGTGGGTGTTAGCCAGTCCTCCCTGTCTCGTCTTCAGCTGGTGCAAAATGCTGCCACACACCTTTTAACTGAAACACAAATTATTCCCGATATCTAAACGTCAAATTTCTTTTTATTTCTGATTAAATATGCTGATTTTCTCTGTGTCCACCCCCACCCCACTGAAAAGAAGTCTTGTAAAGTCTTATAAAGGGTGCGCCAATGCACCTTTGCTAAAGTAGATAATTGAGGAAACACTGGGCACCTTTGATTTGCATTTAGAGCATCCCACTAGCCACACAGGTCCCTTCGAGGTCACTTCAGTAAGTCAGGATGGAGCAAAATTCACTAGTTATCTGCAACAGGGGATTTGTCAAAACAGGCAGTTTCACTGATCAACCACTAGAGGTCAGCACAGATTCATCTGGCGTGACAAGATAAAAATAATGCAAGACAACATTCACATATAAATATAAATTTAATTTCTTTTTTTTTTTTTTTTTAAGTAGGACTTCATATTTTCAGTGCCTCTTTTTGTGTCTTTATGTGTTTGATGTGTATATTAAGCATTATTTTTTTGGCTTAAACGGTGCTTTACTTATTTGTACAAACATAAGAAGCATTCATGTGATTCCCGAGGTCATCATCTCTCTGCAGACACGTTGCAAAAAGTAGTTAGTGCAAAAACAACCACAATCACATTCTCTGTCTTTCTCTCTCTTTCTTAGTAACATTAAAGGTTGAAATAAGAATAAATACTTTTAACAGTTCCAAAAACAACTCTTTTTCAGTTAGATACAGTAAATCTTTTGTGTGCACTCAGTGTAAATTTTCCAACTAAAGAGACGGACAGACAAAGACAGAGTTGACAGACATAATAGGCATAAATAAGAAAAGAAAAATGCAAATACATCCAAACAAAGCACATCACTACAGCTGCTGCTGCTCAACAAATGAACCAAACCACCGAAGTCCTTTTTTTTTTGTGTAAACGTGCAAAAGACATTGGGAATGTCCGTGCTTTACAGTAACATGTCTGGCGATTGAACAGGCTCTTTTACAACGTGTGGTGATAAACATCTCATCATCAAACACGAGCACGTCACGGAAGCAGTGCGTATTAATCTTAAAGCTCTTATTAAGGAGTACAAAATCATAATTGCGGCCATAAAAACTAGCACGGGGCCGGCTCTCCCCCTCCTCTGCAGAGTAACCAGTGACACCTCGTCTGAGGCTCCACACATGCACGCCTCCATGCCAAAGAAACACTAAATACAATCACTTCAAATGCATTGCCTCCTTGTGATCAGTAAATGCAGCATATACGTGGACACAGTCTCCGAACCTAGAGAAGAGAGTGAGGTGATGGTGCCTGTGGGTTTTTTCTTGGTTTTAAAGGCTGCAGGATGAATTGTTGGCATGTAGTCTGATAAGAGAGGCTGCGCGTTTACAGCAAGGATAGCTCTCACGTTAAGGACACATTTGCTTCATGTAGAATTGCGATGGATGTATGAGATCAAAGAGGGATCCATGTGGCACTTAAAAAGGTTAAAGAAGGTTAGATAATGTCCTCTTAATGGCACATAAGAATAATTACAATGCGTTAAACGGTGCAGGGTACACCGTGGCTAATGTCGCCATTTATTCCACCTCCTATGTTGCTGTCTATTTCGTTCGGCGTGTCGAAGGTGGTGTCATTGAGCATGTCATACGTCGTGTCGTTAGGCATGTCGTCTGTGCTGTCGCTGGCTGTGTCATGGGGCCGCTGTCTGGCTGGCTCTTTTTGCGCAGATGGGGTCGGGGCCTCCTTCCCCATGGGCCGGTTCTGTGGAGAGCCAGAGCTGCACATCAGGCAGAGAAGCGAGGAGCAATCCCAAAGGCCCTGGGTCATGCTGGAGGAGAAGAGCCTCCGACATGGGTGGCAGAATTGGTAGAAGACCAGCATGAAAAAGATGGCGATGGCGTAGGCTACCAGCAGCTGCAGTACCAGCAGCGGGGCACAGATGAACTTGTAAATGTCTGTTTTATAGATGTACCAGAGCAAGAGCAGCGAGGCATTTTCCACAAAACGCAACATGTAGTACACGGCCATGCGATACCAGTTCTGGGACTTGTTGATGAGGTCTGGGTCACTGAGTTTCACCTGCACAGCGGACCAGCAGAACATGTTGATGCCAGCGTAGAGGAACGTGAGCATGCAAAGCACGATGGTGGTTCCCACTCTGGTCAGAGTTTTTTCTATATTCTCAGGGAAAGGGGAGTGGCTCTGCCAGAACAGGATCCAGGGGTAGAGGAAGAAAATGAGGAAGTTCAGCAGAACCACCGGCAGGATCCAGAGCTGGAGCACTGAACTGAACAGGACCAAAACCACCACACGAGTGGCGATCTCAAAGCTTCTCCACAGGAATATGCAAACATAAGCCATAGGCCGGACGTCCACTTCATAGTCATCATATTTGATCTTGATGGCCAATATGTTGCAGCGCAGGGCTCCATACACAATGGACAGGAGGGAAATCACCATCAGTGTGCCTGACATGGAGAAATAGACAGAGTGATTTTTTTTTAAAAGTTGGAAAAAATAAAACAAACAAATCTGCTTTTAAATCTGTGAAAGTACGTCTCCAGTTTGGGATACTTTGCAGCTCATTCCATCTAAATGCTGCTTGGTTCCTGAAAAACTTTTCTACCAAGGTGAGTGTGTGCGTGAAGTACTGTGTTACCAGATTTCTGAGAGAAAAATGTGAGTTAGAACCATCAATAATAGAGCTTTACATTCACCGTCTACTTTGTAAGGTACATCTGCTTAACTGCTAATTAACATAAATATCTAATCAACCAGTCGTATGCAGCAACTCAATTTAGCCATATGTACACGATCAAAGCAACCTGCTGAAGTTAAGCTAAGCATCAGAATGGAGAAGAAAGATGTTTGCATGTGGCTGGTCTGAGTTTTTCAGAAACTGCTGATCTACTGGGATTTTCTAACAACTGTCTCCAGGGTTTATAGAGGGTGAAAACAAGAAAATATCCAATGATGACTATGAAAGCTGTCACACAGTGTTAACGCTGCAGTGATGTTAGAGCACTGACAGAATATCTCATTCAAGGACAGATATGACAGGCCACTGCACAGTCGTTTCACAGCTGGAAGAAAACAGACATCCTGTGCATATTTCTATAAAAGAAGCCTGTTATGAGTTTAAATGTATGCTGTCAAAATTACTATGTTTTCTGTAGTGTTCAAGAACAGTAATAAGGCTGACATTTTTAGTTTATTAAAGGATAGACTGAGCCACAGAGAGAAGTGGATGATACCATTAACTTGGCATTTTCTGCACGTGAAACTAATCTGTGATTAGAGATCGCTAATTGGAACAAATCAAAAGCAGACTGAAAGTGAGTCAGAGTCTAAGTTAAACCATTCTGCCCTAGGTACACAGTATTAAAGTAACAAGGGACGAAGCAGATATAGGCCTCTAAATACATACAGACCTAAAGTTAGGTTAGGTTATTTCTCTATTTATAAACCCAAAAATGTTAAAAGAAGTTCATCACAGTTTAATTACATGCAACATCATTTTATGCAAGCTAGTTTTCTTTCATAAAATATTTTACACATGCCGAGCCATTAAAATTCCATTTAACACTTCAGTTACTTTAGTTTGTTTATGCACAAATTATAAGTGAAGTTAGACAGCAGTCTCTTCATGTGTTCACAGAAGAACAGATCGATTCCAGAAAAATTAAAAAACAAAAAACAAAAAGCTGTTTGTGCTTTCCATGTAAGTGAACAATTTGATTCTTGATTGGCTGGTATGAGTATAAATGACTATAGCAATATGGGACCATTGTTTTAAGACAGATTTAAAAGATATCATTTAAGACTTTCACGTTCAGGATGCGACACAAAATAAGACTCAGATATTTATAAAAACCTTTTATTTTGACCCAATTCAAAGACCAGATGTCCTAGTTTAACTGTTTGAACCCTTTACTCAATTTCTCCCAGGAATACTCAGGAATAGACCTGCTAACCCCCCACCCACCTCCCACCCCACATACATGCACACAGAAACACACACAGCCTGGCTCCCTGTTGGCAAACAGAATCACCATTTTCTATCTTCGGTATCAGAGAGGCGGTTACATAACACCACTTTGACTCATGAAAACATCCATTCTCTCATTTCCAATATCACACTTAGCTGATCAGCCCACATTGTAGAGGACCTGTGACAGACTCTTAGCAGAGCTGGATGGGTGGATGATCCATAAAACCGTCCGGTCCCACACACACACATGCTTATGTCACACGTACTCCCCTCACCTCTTCCGATGGACAACCCTTGTTGCAGGACGCAGATGTAGAGCTGCAGGGTGAGCTGGGGGGCTGATCCCAGGAAGGCCTGAATGACAGAGGTGCGGGCGAAGGCCGCTCGGTGCGTAAACAGTTTCCCCTCTGCCTGCCCAACCTGCCGCTCCACCTCCTCGGCCTGACCCCTGCGGGGCATCTGCTTCTTTCTCGTGATGCTGACATAAGGCTCCTCCACGCGGCCCACGCTCCCGTAGATGCAGAAGGCCTCCAGACACCTGAAACAGGAGAGGAGATGAGCATGTGTATCGGATTTCATCCACCTGATGAAATAATAATAATAATGATAATGGATTGCATTTTATATAGCGCTTTTCGAGACCCTCAAAGCGCTTTACAATTCCACTATTCATTCACTCTCACATTCACATACTGGTGGAGGCAAGCTACAGTTGTAGCCACAGCTGCCCTGAAAGTTGGATATATTGTAGTGCTGTCTCATTAACAACCCACTAATCTAATAATTCAGCACAGTGTGGTAAAGGTAGATCTCTTTGTCTAATTTAGAAACACTGACCAGCATAAGGCAAATGAACTGTGCTTATCTTTTAATGGCTCTTTAAGCAGTTCTTTAAGGACTCATTTTTCTTCTAAGGCCGATTTAGTCCATTTCTCTGCTTACTGATTATGTAGTCTTGTGGGTTACTGTGAGGTTGTACTTTACAGAAAAAAAGGTATTATATAGAGCTGAAATTTGATGTGTAACACATAAAGTTTATTACTGTTAATAATAAGTATAGTTGAAGAATACATATAGCTTATTAACGAGTCTTCTGAGTATTAATTCAATGCTTGTTCAGAATTATGAGCAGCTACAGAAGCCCAAACAGCCAGGGGTAATTTTCATATGAGCCTCATTTGGCTATCCATTATCTGTGTCAAATGAGGCCTCAATGACAGGCCAGAGTCATGTATTAGCAAGTGCGACTCTAAAAACACTGAGGTGCATAGAGCGGGCAAAACGCCAAAGGTTGAGGCAGCGTTGTCCTCGTCAAGCAGCGCTGATGCACAGCCGGTAAACAGCAAGTCACAAGGATTTAAGCCACAGGAGTGCTCGGGGACACACCGTTTATCAGCATGACTTACACTGAACAGACGTGCTTAGTGAACGCGTCACTGAGTTAGTACAAATAAACGACGTCATCCAAGGGTGAATATCAGTCTCACGCTCTGTCTCTGCACAGCAAAGCATGTTGTTGGGAATACCTGAAAACCTGTAATACCACGTAACTATTCGACCATCGGTGATGCAAAATCATGCAGATGTTCTCATTAAACAACAGAATTGTGAAAAATGTGATCACAGCGCCAGATGGCCCGGTTTCGGTATTTTTAAAACTGCAGCTCTCCTGGGATTTTCACCGCAGATGTCTCTAGAGTTTACTCAGAGACATCTGAGTAACAAACAACCAAAGAAAATGCCATCGTGTCTGCAGCAGTGCCAAAACGGTCGGGCTGGATGGAGCTAAGAAAAAGGTTACAGTGACTTAGATAACCACTCTTAATTGCTGAGCAGAACAGCATCTTGCAGTGAAAAACGAGTTCGATCCTGAGACTGAAGCTGAAGATGTCAGCTGAACACAAAAAGCTGTGGCTTTTCTGTTGGGGGAGGGGCGGTGTCATCTTGGCAAATTTTGGACTCATTAATATAAATCGGTCATTGTTTCAATGCCACCGCCTATTTTATTGTTATTACTGGACATGTGCAGCCCTTTAAAGTTCAGCATGTTCTTATGGCTGCTCCCAGCATGTCATAGAGCAAAAGCAACCTGGATTCATTATGAACATCATGATGAGTTTAGTGGACTTTAAATGCCTTTCCATCTACCAGATCTGAATCCTGTAGAACACCTTAAAGACGTGGTAAAACAGGATCCTTTAGCTGACAAAACTCATGAACTTATCTAACGGGATCATTTAAACAGCTGTTTACAACACTCTGTGATACTCATCAGACCGAGAACTGATGCTGTTTTGAGACTAGCTTAAGATGAGGCCACACACAGCGTATTTGCTACTAAAATAACTGCTGAGTTTCTGTTCGACTGACGGAAAGTGAAAGTAAAAGTAGTAGATAAAAAAATCTGTTCTGAAATCTAACTTAAACTGGCATCATCTGAAATTTAACCACCTGGGGGTTAAAGAAACAGACTGTAATCAACAATGGCACATCATCATCTTTCCAGGTCATATGATGAACTGCTGGCAGAATGATAGTCACATGTTTCAGTCACTCGTGTGTATTTGACATCAACATTTGCTCTCTTTTAGCACAGTCTTTGGTCTCCACCAGCTCCTGAGGAAAACATCTGCTTCAGATTCATATTAAAAGTGACCCAGTTCACTTGGTTATTTTCACATTTCTTGCTACAAAATATATCAGTTATAATCACTATTTTTATATCCCCGATGACAAGTTTTGAAACGTCACTTTATAAAGACACGGTTTGATGACCACTAGAATAGTTTCCGGGGGTTTTCAGGTCTAGCTGCACAGGCAGAGACCACCCTCACTAACTTCTGATGTACACTCAGTCATTTTGCTCTACAAGCAGGCCTGAAATATGACAGAAACTGCTCAGTTCACAAAAGAGAAACAAGATTCCTCCAAGTAAGCTTTCAAGAGTTAAAAGGTTGTTTCACTCCCAGATCAGCTCTGTGTATTTGTCCCTCTAGCCTGTGAGGCCTCTGTTCCCATTTATCTAGCAACATTTAGATTTTTGACCTGTAACATTACTGCAGAGTTACGAGTATTTAAAAAAAAAAAAATGTTATTGGAGGTTTAAATACATCTTAAGGATAATTTGTTTAATAATTTTGCATACGCCATTTAAAAATCCCACGTCTATGCAATTTCTTTAAGCTTTCGCACTCGTTAAGTTGTACATGAGCTTTAAATTATTTAAAGTTGCAGAAAAAGGCAGAAGTAGACTTCTGTTATTTTGACAAACTACTCTTCAGCAACACTTTAATGTTAAATTGATTAAAGAGCACTTCTCTTTAGAGCGGCAACAGAAGAAACAATTACACCCAACACAGACTTGAGAAAAATTTGAATACTTTCTGTGATAGAGACACACATTAAAATATCAGAGGTGTTGTTTTGAGAAGTTAAGAGGAGGAAGTGCTGCTGTGCTGTCTGCAGCAGAGAGAGAAAGGCATTCCCCGGTCTGCTGTCAGAGATAAGGAGCCAGCAGTGACATGTGCTATTCTTAGATCTGCTCTTCACCGAGGAAGGAGGTAGAGGTCTGAACAGTAATCATTTGAATGCAGTCGGGAGTGTAGGCAGGCTGTGGCGCTCAGTACGACTCTATTCACAAGCTGAATCATGAGGAGGCATAATTACCATATGTGTGGCTGCAAATACTGGTTGTTTAGATTGTCAGGATTGCCTGTCACACTTGTTAATAATATGGTCTATTAATTTTAGAAAACAGCAAAAGCTTGAATTGAACGAGGAAGATTAGAAAAACACCCATGAGTTTAATCAACTGCTCAAATAACCGATCTTAAAAAAAAATTACTTCTTAAATCAGCTTGTTTTGTCCAAAATCATGCATTTTCACAGTTGAGAAACCAGTTGTGCATTTTAGCTCAGAAAGGACTTAAAGCCACCAAAATCTTCAGAGTGAGTGATAAAGACCGATTTGGTACTATGAGCATGTGGAGTTGCACTTCCATAGTCATCATCATCATTCATGGCATGAGTCTGACTTTTAGGTCAAATGAAAGACAGGATTACCCTCTGAAGCCTTTCTAGGTTTAAGTAAAAAAAAAAAAAAAAGTCTATTTAGATTTTACTAATGGAAACGCCTTTAATGCTTATTCTTTACCACTGCAGATCAATCACTGGGTTCAGTTGTGTACTTCCATTTGGGCTACTACTAAAATGATTTGCATTTGTGATTTAACTGCTCATCAGTTCCTAAATTACTAATCCAAAATTTCTGGTTTATCAAACATAGGAAAAAGAGGAGAAATGTACCAACCCATAACATAACTAACTTAGAACTAAGACGAGCAAGTCTTCACATTTCATCACTGAATCACACACACAGTCTGTAAATCACTCCTCTATCCATCTGGAAATGAATTAAATCAACCAACTGCTCAACTGCAAACCATGAGTGGGTTTTAATGAGTTTACCAGAGTCAGATTTCCTGCTGTTTGTATGTTTGATAGCAGTTTCATCTCTGTGTACATGCTTTCTATGTACAGGATTAGGCTCAGGCTCCTACAGTTGAAGGCAGATGGTCCACCCAAACCAGAGCTTACACACAGGGGAAGACTCCAGTTTGGCTTCATAACGATGATTTAATGTCCTTTCAGTCAGATCAGCCATGAATAAATCAGCTTTGCCCGAAGGATCATGGCTGAAGGTGATCAAACTGGGAGAAGACCTTATTGTACTGTAAGTGCTTTGGCTGAGCAGGCAGCTCTCTGGGTGTATATATGTAACATATATCGATCAACAGTGGTAACATTGATCAGCCTTTTGCTTCCGAACTGATTAACACGGACATACAGCACATCAATGCGCCAGTATGGATGCAGCCACCCAGACAAAAGGCGAGAGAAAATGAAAACAACAGCATGTGCGCAATGCATTCATCACACCATCTGTAAGCAGCTTATGCGCTGGCAGGCCTGGCATGTTTTTAAGAAGAAGAAAAAAACATACGTGGGCACGACACCTGTGG
This sequence comes from Etia nguti, assembly GCA_015106755.1. Taxonomy (NCBI): domain Eukaryota; kingdom Metazoa; phylum Chordata; class Actinopteri; order Cichliformes; family Cichlidae; genus Etia; species Etia nguti. The sequence continues at coordinate 58,273 of VUQG01008152.1, forward strand.
GAGGTAAGAGAAGTGCCCTCGGCAGAACACAGTGGACATTGTGAATACAATGGGATCCAAGGCTTCTGTTCGACAAACATGTCAGCACTGACCTGACGATGGGACCGAGCTGCAAGATGTGCAACAGCAGAATGAGCGGTCTGTCTCTGCTCAGGTCCCGGTGGATGAAGGTGAGGGTGAGCTGCACGAGCACGGATGGTACGAGCGTGAAGAGGAGCGTGAGCCCCTGCCAGATCTGGTCTCCGGCGGAGCGGTACGTGGAGCTGAGGTACAGCGCTGCCGTGGTCTCGGCCGTGAACAGAGACACCGACACAAAGATGGAACTGGGGAATCGCATCCTCACTCACTCCGCCATTTGGGGAATGCGGCGCGCTGCTTCGCTCAGAGTCCGCACGTCCATAACGAAACCACCGAGCCGTCGGTTGGAGTGTTGGAGGAACGCCGCCGCAGGAGCAGCAGCTTGTCTGCGAATATGTGAGGCAGGCGGGACGGGTTCACAGCCAAGTGTTGTCCCGAGGAGAGACTGCTGGGGGCGCAAGAAGTGCTGCGCTCTCCAGTGCGCACTGAAGCGCCTGTCAACGAGACGATAACGCCCCGCAGACTGATGTTATATTGGTGGTGCAAACATCTGCAGGGCCATGAGGCTAAGAGGTTCAATTGCAATTGACTGACCAGTTTACTCATTTTATTTGGACAATTTCACAGGCCTACTAATCTCTCCATCGTGGAAACAGAAAGCGCAAATACTATAATGTCACATAAAATTAAAGACAACAACAACAACCATGAGCTATGACTAGTCTGTAAGGAAAAGCTTACAATTCAAATGTGACACAGGAAACCAGCTCTAAGTAACACAGTCACGAAGCTGCCTTGACCCTCCCAAATCATAGCAAATGTTCCTCTGCTGTGAAGTTGTGACAGGGAGATTAAAAACATTTGAAACTGTACGAGCATACACACTACTGTAACTATAAATGAGAAAATAAAGCGAGACATAACTCAGCTTTAAATAAACCTGATTTATACTGTAACACATCCTCGGTGTCTCTTGTCAGCAGCAAGCTGATCCAAATTTTTTGAAAGGGTTTCATTCAGACAGCGCTGGCCTAAACAACCTGCTGATTAGTCCCGGATACGACGCAGGTGAGACACCAGAACCTCCGCCCCTGAGGACACAGGAAGCACGCCAACCAAGGCTGGAAAATCCCCAGACACTCCCACGGACCATGACAGTCACAGTGAACCCATCTTCAGATGGCTGTTTTCAGCAGTGTAGCGCACCATGTTGCAAAGTTTAAATCATCTCACACTGGTTTCTTGAACGTGACAGTTCACTGCACTCAAATGGGTGCAGTCACCAGATCTCAATTCAGTAGAGCACCTTTGGGATGTATTGCAATGTGAGACTCACATCATAGTTGTGCAGCTGGCAAATGATGCTATCATGTCAATATGGACCAAAATCTCAGAGGAATGTTTTCAGCACCTTGTTGAATCTGAAAAAAATAGGGTCCATCTCAATACTAGCAAGGTGTGCCTAATAAAGTGGCATGTGGGAGAGTGCATGTGGGATATGACCAAGATGAGATCTAGGTTGTTTTTGGCACTTACAGCTCAGTTAAAGTCCAGGCAGGAACAGGTGTGACTTGACATCTGGCCCATGTAAGGTTAAAATGTGCTTGCACTGAGGCAGCTGAGCTCACCCTGAATCAACTCCAAATGTGTTCCGTAACAGCTGTGGCCCACTACATGTGTGGGCCACAGCTGGACCAAACATTCACCTCTAAATAGCCTGTAGTGCCGGAGTTAAATACTGATGAGAAAGGTTCAGACATTTTACTGAGACTCTATTGTAGGCAACATTAAGAGCCTCTACCTTCCAGTAGTTAATCCAGGTTAAGTATTAATATCTTCACATTGTCTTCAACACTCCTATAATGGATTAAAATAAAGGTAAAATTTAAAATAAAAGATGTAATAGTGTTGTTTTTCTCTGCTCAGAATACGCAGCTTCCATTAAATTACAAATGTTTATAGGCTGCAGCAAAGCGAAGCGTCATTCTCCTCTTACGCTCTAAAAGCCAACTCTTCAGTGTCTCTACCAATATCGGGGACTAAGCAGCCATTAACATACAGGCACAAGTGTAATAATTTCCAAAATGTGGGTTTTATTTTACCCCACAAACAACAAAAATAATGACAGATATACACAATCACATAAGTAAGCTATTTTAAGAAATAAACGGGCCCTAAGAGGGTCAGCTAAATAGAACGGCACCAAAAAATAATGCCTAACAAAATTAAATTAACTGAACATATATATTAACTGAGTAAACCATTTTAAATGCAAAAGGAGAAACCACAGGAACAAAAACTACATTTAATTTTGTAAAAAAAAATCTGCTCCCCCCCATGTAGTCATAACAGATGGTTAAGTCCATTTGTATCACCTTTGGACTTAAACTAGCTCCACCTTCAACCTCCACTTTTGCTCTAACCACCAAGGACTGCAGCAGCAGCCAGGTAGCTAAAAGAAACCCCCCAAAACTGAAAAATAATTAGTGCAACCTATATATACTTACATATACCTATAAAATACTGTTAAAATGTTGTAAAACACATATGTACACCATATAGCATAGAGTCATAATGTATTAAAACAAATTAACCATATCATTTGGTTGCTATATAAACCTCAGTGACTGCAGTTGTGTGGTTGTGGACCATCATATCCAAGTTAGATGGTTCCAGCTCTGAAAAGCATAAAAATACATTTGAAAAGTGTAATATTTTTCTATTGCAAGTACTGATTGCACTCACAAGGTGATTTTCTTTTTCTTCTCTGTCACATTGTTCATAAAGCTGCACTGAAAAAGCTGAAAAAATATTACAGCAATTAAAGGTCATCAGTTTTTTTGGAGTCTCCAATAGCAGACCCTTATCAATCACCAGGAGATGCGTTGGTTCTGTGTTTTTATGTATTCAGTGTGTTATCCTGCAAGGCCTTTCCCAAAATGAATAAAACACCAAAGTCATCTCTTTTATTTTGTCATCTGGACACTTTATTGGTATCAATAATCCAGTAGCAGGTGTTGTTTTAAACAGCTTGGATTGCAAATGAAAAACAGCAGCACACATGTACAGCTTGTAAATGTTTCACAACCTGCTCAGTTTTTAAATCAACATGAGCCACATGTTCACACAAGCTTCCCAAAGCATTTTCAGCTTCCTGTATTCTCTGCCTTCTTATACTCTGAGAGATGTGATATCATATCTGAAAGCTAGAAATTTGTTTTTAAGGCCTCATTTGCGCATTTGGTTAAAGAAATCCACCACACAAAGAGTCGCCTCGTGAGCGGACTGAGTTGGACGAAAACTGAAATTCTCACATCGACAGCACACTTTGTTCTTTTCTCCTCCGTCTCCATCACAAAGGTACAGACTAACTTACTGGGTTTTTGTTTTTTTTTGTCCATAGGGTAAAAGTTGAAACCAATCACAACATATTGATCACTTTGAAAGTACCCACGCAGTAGCTAACATAGTTTTGAAATATCAGTAGACACAAATGGCTGTCACACTGGTACACAGTGTAACCTCAGCTCCAACGGGTGAGAACAGCACAGCGGAAACAAAGTGTTACTTTTATCTTGTCGATAAACACCAGTTACATCCCTTCTGTACCTCCCCACCCAGCTTTGATGATTTGGAAGTTTCCGTGTCAAAATCCCTCCACCGTATTGATCTTTATAGTTTGCGATTACGTACCCTAAACACATGAACTCGAAGGTCTGCGATATGTGACGCTGAGCTGGTGAACTGGTAGAAAAATTTTAAAGGCATTTATGTGACACTTGTTTTTCTGTTTTCGGCTTTTTTGTGTGTGTGACTGGGGTGTGATTGCCTTTTACTTTTATGTGTAAGTAGCTTGTGTGTTTCTGACCTGAGAGCAGCATCTTGGAAGAATATCTCAGTTTCTCAACTCTGTACTTTAGTGCTGGGCTCTTTTCTTAGTGCGACCCCGATAAAGCAGACAACAACACAGGCGGAACAATTCGGGTGCTTTGGGTGATGTAAACAAGAAGTCCAGCTTAGTGTTAGTGGAGTTAGTGAGTTAGTTGTGGCCCTGCAACTTTGAGACGCGTTGTTTTTAGCCTACATTTGTTTACACCATTAAAAATATTGCACTGTACCCATGGATGCACTCACAACTATCACTGCATTACTTTTACGGTACAGAAGCAAACTTGACGATTCTCAGACAAATCTGGAGTTACAAGAAGCATCTTTGTTTTTTGTTATTATATCCCAAGCAGATTTATTGATGTATACGCCCAGCGGACATCTCATATAAACCTCCAGCACTATTGACAACATTGTAGACTGAAATGGGCAATGTTTTTGTGAGTGCCATGCATCGGATAAAGCCTCAAAGCTCAACATTCGAACAGAAAAAAGACAATTTTTCTACTGCAACTTTCCTCTGTGTGATTTTGATCTAAGGCCCAAACAAAAACCATTCATCCCTGCACTCCCATTCTGATCAAAGTATCAATCCTGACTCTAAAGTTTCTATAAGTTGTTTAGCGATTTCACTGGGAAAGGGGCGGGGTCTGTTCAGGTCAGTGAACAGCAGCAACCTGGGGTCCATTCACACAAAGACACTGAACAGAGGGAACTCTGACTGGTCTGGCTGCAGGAGGTCGACCAGGAAACAAACGGTCCCCGACAGGCCTTCGAACAGACTGTAGATGCTGGTCACTGAGCGAGAGCCTGTCTTGAATTCCTCAGTGAAGAGGACCTCTGCAAACCTGTGTGGACAAAACAAGAATGGAGACACAACTGAGCCAGAACTGAGCTATAACTTCTTGTAGAGATCAGGAGTGTAGCTGAAGTTTCTGAACCTCCTTTTAAGACAATACATTTGTATATGAAGATACACAATGTGGATAAAAGCAATGGGCTACACCTCTTAATCTTTGATTTCAGGTGTTTTCAGTGCCACAGTTGTATAAAATCAAGCACCTAGCCACACAGTACACCTCTGCAAACATTTGTAAAAGAGCAGGTTGTTTCAAAAGAGGTCAGCATGGTGCTGTAACAGGATGCCATCACTGCAACAAGTCAGTTTGTGAAATGTCTTCCTACCAAGATATCCCACAATCAACTGTAAATGTTATCGCTGCAAAGTGCAAGGAGATCATGTAAAGTCACAGTCCTGATATGCATAATGTATAAAAGTCGCATGGCAACAGCTCCTGTAGATGTAATGTGTAATGCGTGTTTGCCACTGGCTGCTAATGTAAGCAATTTTACACACATAATGCTAAATACAGCCTGAATATTCCCACTATTTTGGTTATTTACAAAGCTATTAATTACTTTTATGTTACACTTCTTAATAGCAGACATGGTTGAAACCCTGGCATCATCTTCCTGCTAGAAACTGTATGCAGTGGGCCTGCAGAAACCAAACTGTAGATGTTAAGCTGTTGATGTTCATTCCATGCAGAATAAACGTTTAGTCGGTGCATTTCTTGCAAAGTGAGAAGTATATATAGGATTATTGCAATAAATGAATTAAAAGCCTCTGTTTTTGTTTGTTTTTAAACAATAGCTAACCTGGTAGTACATGACTGAGAACAGATGGTCTTTACCAACATAGACTTGTGTTACCAAACCCTGAATTACGTCCAAATTAAGCCTGCTTTAAGCTCTTTATGTTCATGTACATCTAAATTCTGTCTCCTCTGTCGCTGAAGTCAGCACCATAAACTTATGGATATAACCAAATGAGTGCGAAGTTAAATAGTAGCTGTGGGCAGATTAATCCAAATATCAATAGTATTAATACCAATGCTGATACTGGAGCGATACTAGCATGATAGCATCAATATCTAAGTTTAAACAACTGAAGTTGACCCAACATGCTCCAAAAACCCAGTTTAACAGATACATGAAAAGCTAAAAGGTGTGTTTTGTTGTGTTAACTAATTATTGTGGGATATATAAATCAAAGTGATTTAGTCATCATTAAAATGTGTTCAGAATTTGGCAAACTGGTGATAATCTCAAAAATCACGACACACTGCTCTCCCTTACATAAGCTGCCTTGTTGGTTTGAAGTACCTCAAACCAGTGTCAGGTCAGCTGTCATTCTGGAACTATTTTTCAACTCGATGTCAACAAAAAACAGTTATTCGATATCAAAATGTTTGCTGGGTTGTTGCAGCTCCCTGGAAAAGGAGGGCTTTCTTGCCTCTGAGCACGGTAGATGTATTTGGAGTTGCCTGTGAGCCTGTAAAGCAGGAGGAAGACATATGCGCTGCCCGCAACTCCGTGACAAATCCCAGGACCTTTCTTCAGCAGACCTTTCTGCCATACGAGTTCTCCACTTCTAATGCATGTATCCAGGTACTGTGGCTTCTTATTGATCAAATAGGCTTACGCCACACCTGTAAGAGACAGGACAGAGGGATCAGTGTAGCAGTGGGGCTCTAAACCATGGGATATGAACACGATGATGGGCATCAACAGCTCTGAGCTTACCCAGGGCTCCGTGGCACCAGTGCACCAGCTCGTTCTCCCTTTCGATGATGGCTCCCAGCTCTGCAGGCCAGTTACAGTTTTGCTCCTGGTTCATGAGGAAATCGACGCTCTGCCACACTAGATCCTTCTCAGCCCCGCTGAGCATGTCTTGGTAGCTCAGCAGCATCTGCAGCACTGATGAGAGGCCATGGGCAGCACCTGACAGAGGAGGGAGGGCGAGGTGTGTGGGGAGGGTCGCACATGCACAAACAAACAAACACATGCCTCTTCCATTCTAATCCGGAGTAATTAAGCATCAAACTATCTGGACACATCGTCTGGAGGTCCTCTAGCATGATCCCACACTGCTCTGGGGAGAGCAGTGTGGGATCATCTTGACAGAAAATGGAACAAAAATGAACCAAGATCCATCCTGTAAGAAGCCAGGAGAACTATTCCTGAAAACTACATAAAGAAAAGAAGAAAGCTTTCCTGAAAGAGTTCAGGCTCTGCTATAGAATAAAGGTGGTCACCGCAAATCTTGACTTTCAAGTTTGATAGAATTGAACAGAATCATTTTTTGCCTTTTAAACTGTATTTCCATGTATGTTTGAACATGTTTCAATAAATCGCTGCAGCTGTTTCCCATATTAATGGATACATATAAAGAAATGAGGGGTGGCTCAAGACTTTTGCACTGTTGTGCTTTTGTACTGAATATTCAGGTTTTCATGTTTAAATGACCTGAAAACAATGTGAAATAACACTATAAATATGACTAAATCAGTTACAGTAGGAAAGCATTTATCATAGGTCCATAGCTCCTGTCTCCATACAACCATCTACTACCCCAGACTCCACTAAAGGAACGTCTTCCTCCTGCACTGGCGTTGGATGTGAATCGCAAGTTACAGAATCATCAAAAATGGATGTAATTTGTTGGTATCCTGGAGCGAGACTTCCTAAATAATGCTAAATGCATGCAGCAAACCAAGACTCTCTGAGGCAGGCCAGCCCACCGTCTCTGAATTCACTTCAGGTCTCAAGAGCAAATCGATCGAGAAACTCCTCCAAGAGCAAACTTCTCATGACAGGCAAACTGAGAACACATGCAGCATCTTCAACATATGTTTTCATCCAGGTGTTTCTAGTCTACAGATATCTCAAAATATAATTGTTCCACTTCCTCATCATCGTCAAAGAAGTTGCTGTGTCCATGCAAAAGTGGCCAGCAGGGCTATGCTTACTATGAACTCTGTGTTGATCTGAAAGTTACTTCAACCCTGAGGGGTCTCTTCCTCTGATGCCCATCAAGGAAAAGGACAATTAGTTTTACACACATGAACACACCAGTCCTGCAACAACAGAAGATCCTGCTGTGTTCAGAGGACTGAAACTGTGAAAAATCCTGATATCTGTGCATTTACACTACCTCTATAACAAGGGCACTGAACAATGCACGAAGCTAGCGGTTCTTACCGAGGTACTCTGTTCCATAGTACGAGTACATGAGGGGGAAAGGCTTTCTCTTCTTCCTGGCATACTGTTTTCCTGACTCGATGATGGCTTGGCAAATAGATTTGATTTGATCTTTGCTCAGAATCTGCAGAATAAATGACACACTGCAGTTAACACCAATAAAAACTCAATAGGAAATACATTGTGAAGCATTAAAATATTATAAAATGTTTAATATTTTAATGCTTCACAATGTATTTCGGTAGATGTATTTGGAGTTGCCTGTGAGCCTGTAAAGCAGGAGGAAGACATATGCGCTGCCCGCAACTCCGTGACAAATCCCAGGACCTTTCTTCAGCAGACCTTTCTGCCATACGAGTTCTCCACTTCTAATGCATGTATCCAGGTACTGT
>VUQG01008152.1:66694-77250 GCA_015106755.1 Etia nguti
CTGCAGAATAAATGACACACTGCAGTTAACACCAATAAAAACTCAATAGGAAATACATTGTGAAGCATTAAAATATTAAACATTTTAATGGTTGTGCACACCCACACTGCTTTATGTTCCAAACTGACCTTTCTCCCAGGAGACATTTTCATATTTTGAAGCACAGGTGTAATTAAAAACATGATGGTTGTATTGATTCAGTCCAGGCAGGCCCAGCGTCTGATAATGCACATTGGCTCAGTGAAAAATCTTCCTGTGCTGCTATTCCTCCCCCAGCAAAGCCAGGCCCAAACATTCCCAAGTATAGGTCTAATCATGCAAAATAATGACACTGACTGACTCTTGATGAATGTTTAAAGAAATAATGACAACAATAAAAACTGGTAAAGCAGAAGCAGGCTTAATGTTCAACATAGATTATACACCTGTTATCTTTTTATGTCAAAACCAACAACACGCTCAGTGTAACTCCAGTGACTTGCAAAATTTGGTTATGTTATTGTGACAAAGTGCTGCAGGGATGAGCTCTGTGAGAAATAAAAGCTTATGATTCCAAAATCTTTTATTGAGCAAGATTCACAGTTTAACACTTTTAGAAATTTTGAAATGCAAATTAAATTGGCAAAAGTAAAGCATGAACATTGGGCTGTTTACAAACTGCACCATGGTTGCATAATTTCCAGCTGCTGCCTCAGAGCTTCATTTAGACAGCTGTTAGTAACCACCATCTCTGGGACACTCAACAAGCCTCAGAATTCACGAGTGGCGCAATTACTTACTTATTTTATCTAAAGGTCTACGACACGTTTAAAAAACTGACTTTGAGACAACGAAAAGTTCAAGACCTGTTAGCTTCAGGCAGACATCCACTACAGTGAGCCACAGTGATGTCACTGGTGCTGACTACAGTAACATCATTTGAACCAGTCTGTCTGGTCTCACAGATCTCTCTCTGAAATCACTAAAGGTTTTTTTTTGTTGTTTTTTTTTACATCTCTTGATTCCACACTTGAATTCCCCTGTTAATGGATAAAGGTGTGAAACCCACACAGCTTCTCTTTCAGCAGTCTCAGGGCATGTAACCCAGACGTCTGACATCTTATCATGCTACTTTTGACTGCTCCCTTGTCACAAGGTGTTACCACAGCGGGTAGCTCTGCATATTTCATTTTCTGCTGGATGCCCTTCCTAACACAAACCCAAATTTATCCAACCCAAAAATGTGCACACATTTTTAACAAGTGGTTGTCTGAGTTACTTTTGTCTTCTTCTGAGTTTGAGGCAGTTTGGCTGTCCTTCTCTGACTTCTGATCAACAACTCTTTTTTTTTTTTTTTTGATCATTCAGAGATGATTGTGTGGAAAAATTCCAGTGGATCAGCAGTTGCTGAAATAGTCATACCACCATCCCATTCTGATGCTCGGTTTGAGCTTCAGCAGGTCATTTTGACCTTGTCTACATTGCCTAATTGCACTGAGTTGCTGCCATGTGATTGGCTGATTAGTATTTTTTTTTTCTGTCAAGCTACGACTTAATAACAATGTAACTGGTCACTGCAATGCTAAAACCTGGGCCAACATTAGTTTTATATATGCCCTCATTTTTCCCCATCTTGGAGGAATTTGGAAATTGCGCATCACATAATTTGTCCAGCAGTAGGCGCTATGGCACCAAAGTAAACAGCGCTTCAACACAACGCCCTAAAACTTGTACCCAGTCTCCCTGTGGTGCTATCTGCTTTTATCTTAAAGGTTTTCATGCTTTCCTTCGTTTTGTATAATTAATAGCGTGAAAAGAATTGGACAATTAATTGATTGAGAAAATATTTATTACCATTCATCGAGATGATGGATTTATCCAGTTAGTTATTGTCCCAGCAAAATGTCGACATTTCTGTGGGAATTTGAGATTTTCCCACAGAGATTTTCAGACAAAATTTATAATCAGTAAACTAATAAAAAGATTGATCAGTAATTGAACCAATCAACTGCAATATGAAATGGAAGTTATGACAGCACCTTGAGCTTCGAAATAAAAATTGGATAAAATTGTGTTTTTAAAATCTTGGTCTATAAAATAACCTTCGCAGAAAAAATGATGTAAACAACCTTTTGGATTCAGAATAACTACACTTATTTATCTCCACTTGTCCGTCACAGAGTGGCAGCTCAGGTAGCTGAAGTTTATTCTGGGAGAGGGGTTTATCATTTTAAAGTGCGCCATGCTGTTGTCGTGCCCTCACCTCTATGCCCAGCTTCTGTTTGAGGACCAGGGCGGCGCACAGGTACCCAGCCCGCCCCACAAACAGCTCATCCGAGCCGCACTCCAGAAAATGGATGGGTGCGCACACCTCCCACAGGTTACGGAATTTAGTCAGCGGCTTCACGAAATCAGCCAAGCCCAGGGACTTGTAGATCATAGCGGCCACAGCGTAGATGCCCGCCCCGCCGAGCAGGAAGGCGGCACGCATGTTTTTGTCCGGCTCCGCATCCACGTATCTAACCGACATATCGATGATCTGCTTGGCCGTCTTCAGGTAGACATCCTGGTGCTCGGAGAACAGCGGGCACTCGCTGACGTGATACAGCATGTAAGCCACCCCGGCCGGACCATCGTATAGCCCTCCGTCGCAGTCGCTGAGGTCGATGGGAACCGTTTTAACGATTTTATCGATGCTGGCGACCACGACAGGCACGGCGGCTTCGGCGCCCTGGCCCGGGAGAAGCGCACCTTTGTAGTCGGAGAAACGGTTGGCAAAGCAGCGAGTGTTTTCCATCACCGACGAAAACCCGATAGAGACAGCACGACGTGCACGCAGGGCCCACTGATAACGCAGATCCGTATCAGCTACTCAAGGTATCCAAGGATGAGAGAGGAGAAACACTTTAATCGCTCATCCAGGCCTCAGCTGATTGGACGCGAGCGGTGATGGCTCAGACTCATATTGGCTGGAAGGACCTGAGCCTGTCAGCCTCCAGCTTGCACCGTCTCAGCAAAGTCCTTCTAGAAGTAGCAGAGTTACAAACAGCCACAACAAGCACAGAGAAGGGTTTTGCCTCTTTTAATAGTGAATCACAACAAGAACAGGCTAAAGACGCCTTTTAATGCGAAACTATGCAGGGGAATTTCATTCAGGTGCGTATTTATTAGATGTTTCTGTAGTCTGCACAAACTATATCCAGAATGGTCATGAACATAAACCACTCTGAGACAGTTTAACCTTCATGCAGTCCGTGCATTTCCTCCTATTAAGATAACTGTAGTTTGTTACAATAAACACAACCAATAATTAAACTTAAATAAAGTAGAATAGATCAATAGAATATAAGACAATATGGCAAAATAAAGTAACTTGGTAAGGGAAAACCACACAGAAGACAGAATCTCAGTTACAAGGTAACATAAAATAAAATAAACAAGCTCAATATGTAAACGAAAAGTAGCATTTTAATTTCTTATGCTAAAACTAATCTAATTCAACTAGTTTTATGAAACAACAGCTTGCTTAATATTGAAATATTCATCATATCAGATCCTAATCCTAAATGTTGGGCATATAATTGTAGTACATCCCTGTGTGGTGTATGTTGTTGGGGAGTTTGAGATTTGCCATCATATTCTGTGACTTTATTTACCTGAATCTGCAACGGATTGGCGTTCCATAGAGGACACTGCTGCAAGAAAACAGAAGAGTAAAAAGAATTTAATTATGAAATGTGCTGAAGTGGACATAAAACCAACCACACAAGCAGAAATAAATAAATAAAATAAGAATAAAAATCATAACAATTTATTAACCCCTAAGGAAATTATGTGGTCACAGTTGCACCAAAACAATAAGAACAGTAACAGACTGAACTAAATTAAATAATACAGTTATATTACAAAGTTTACAAAATCTAAGAAATAGCTCTAGTATGTAAAAATAGCTCAATTATTATATCCAGAATATTGCAGAGGTGGAGTATATATGATTGACATTTTTACTCTAACCTGTAAAACATGTTATTTGTTATTTCACTGTAGAGGATGTGCAAAAGGGTGTAACTACTGCACTGTATCCTGTACATTAGATGGAGGAGAGAGCCACAGGCAGGAATGATTTCCTGTGTTGTTCAGTGGTTCATTATGGGTAATACCAGTCTCTCACTGAACGTGTTCCTGTGACTCGCAAGCATGTCGTGGAGTGGGTGGGAGGTATTATCCAGCATTGTCCTTATCTTGGACAACATCTGCCTCTCCGACACAACCTTAAGGGAGTCCACAACATTACTGGCTTTGCGGATCAGTTAACTGGGTCTTTTGGCATCAACCCTCAACCTGCTGCCCCAGCATGCAACGGCATAGAGGATGGCACTGGCCACAACAGACTCATAAAAAATCCTGAGCATTGATTGACAGATATTAAAAGACAGCCGCATCAGAAAATAGAGACGACTCTGGCCCTTCCTATAAAGTGTAAAGTGGTGTTTTTAACCCAGGTTATTATCTATGTGTAATCTGAGGTATTTATAGTCCTCCACAATGTCCACAGGTTTCGTGGTCCTCCTAAAGTCCACAATCAGTTCTTTGGTCTTTGTCACGTTGAGCTGCAGATGATTCTGCTCGAACCATGTGAGAAAGGAGTCAACCACAGCCACACTGAGTCATCAGAAAACTTCGGAAGATGGCAGGTCTCTGTGCAGTGGGTGAAGTCTGTAGTGTAGAGGGTGAAGAGGGAGGGGAAGAGGACAGTTCCTTGTGGTACCCCTGTGTTGCTGATCACCTTGTCAAAAACACAATGTTGAAGGCGATCATATTGTGGTCTTCTTGTCAGGTAATCAACAATCCAGGACACAAAAGAGGCATCCACCTGCATCACTGTCATCTTATCACCCAGGAGGGTCAGCCTGATGGTGTTGAATGCACTGGAAAAGTAAAAAAAATACATGACCCTCAAGGTGCTTGTCTGCTGCTCCAGATGGGCATAGGCACGATTGAACAGGTAGATGATGACGTCCTCAGCTCCGAGGTGGGGCTGGTAAGTGAACTGAAGAGGATCCCGATGTGGCCTGACTACAGGTCGGAACTGGTCAAGGATGAGTCTTTCCAGGGTCTTCATGATGTGGGAAGTCAGTGCCACAGGCCTGTAATCCTGGGGACCATTGGGACGTGGTGTCTTTGGTACAGGAATGAGGCGTGATGTCTTCCACTTCCATGTCAGTATAACTAATATTGATATCATCTGTTGTTCATCAATGTGAACTCATTCCTGTCAGTTAATCATATTGACCAGCAGGTGGCGACAAAAGCCCGCAGGCTCACGCTGGGTGCTATCCATGGTGCTGAAGGAGGCATGGCGCTGATCATTGTAACAGAGGGTTCACCGACCAGAGGGGGATGGATTACTTAACATTGCTTCACCGATCACTTCATATTGAATTGGTTTGTAAAATCAACTAACAGAATTATACAAACACAATAATGGGCACCAAGTGACTACACAGAGACTCAGAATGCACACAAAGAAACCAACTAAAGTCAAATGGACAAGAAGGTGTACAGGAAAAAGTCCACAAGACCCATAATGTCTACAAAATGATCTGAAAGAAACAACAACACAAAAGAGCAATTAAAAGACAGAAATTAACAGAGAGATTTCACTGCGATTGCTCACTTTCTACAAAACAAAGGTGAGGAAATCACAACTGACACACCAGCTCAAAATTTCACACCCACACCACAAATTTAAAATAGGAGGAACATTAGCTTATTAGTGAGGGAGCACTAATGTATAACCTCTGTAAGAATTCAACTGAAAATGTTCAAACTAAGGCCAGATATCCAGCATGAAAAGGAAAATTAGTTGGTGTGAAAAATTTCTTCTTTTTAATGAGCTATGCTTGGTTTAATTAGGAGAAAAACCTTTTTTTTGTTTGTTTAACAGATCATGGTGGAAAATGTTAATATATAAAATAGATTGTTATACTTTTCCTTAAGTAAAGAGTTTTAGTGCTTCTGCAAGCACTGATAATCTCATTCCACTTTGGTAATGGTTGCTGATGTCTCGTAAAGGAGTTCTCTTGATTTCAATTAAAACATTCACTGAGATCTTTGTTATGGTCCGAATAATTGCATTTCTTTTCTGAAAAATTCTCTAGTCAAATACAGTGTAAATAAAGTTTTGCTTAGTTAGCTTTTATTGGCACAGAGAGCCAAAGTTTTACCAAAACAATCTTGTGAACATTCAAGGGGACCTATTGTGCTTTCCTATCACACGTCACCACAGTGGAATTTAAATCAAACAATCGAGATGTAATCGAAGTGCAGACTTTCAGCTTTAATTCAGAGGGTTTAAGAAAAATGTCGCATTAAATGTTTGGGAATTACAAATATTTTTGAAGTTCAGATCCTCTGCTAGGTCTTGACTTCACCCACCTTCAGCTGCAGCTTGTTTGTAGCACATCCTCTGTCGGGTAGAGACCAGTCAACTGACTTGGTGATTGAAGAATATCCCATTTCTTTGCCTTGATTTGCTTTTGTACTTTGCTATGCATCATTATCCACTTGCCCAGAGAGGTTTAGCAGCATTTGGCTGAATCTGAACAGAGACTATTGCACTGTACACTTCAGACATCATCCTGCTGCCTCTGTCAGCAGTCACATCATCAATAAGCTCTAATGGGCCGGTTCCACTCACAACCATACGCAGCCATGCCATAAAACTGCCTCCAAAACGTCTGATGGATGATGTGGTATTGGAGCATGGCCTGTTCCTTCTCCTCTTCAATTTAAGAACATGAGACAACGGGGATTTAAACACTGGCTGATCAGATCGGTCAGACACACAAGGAGAAACAAATATGAACAAACAAACAAACAAACAAACAAACAAACAAAAATTGTTACTTCAAACTTATTTTCAGACAAAACTAGTTAAATATCTAAGATAAATTATAAAGATGAATGCATTAATTACCCACCCTCCCCTGATGCTTGGCGTAGCCCAATCCATCCATCCATCCATTTTCTTCTGCTTGTCCAGTTCAGAGTTATGGATGCCAGTCCACCTCAACAGCCAAGTGGACCCCTAGCGCCAGCAAAAGACTAGAAATAATTGATAAAAAATAAGATAATTTAAGAAATTTAAATATATAATACACAAAAATTAACTAGATAAGTGTATTAGCTAATTTGCTAACAGAGCTAATCTGTTCCAGCACTATCGTATAAATACGAGTATAATATTTAAACTCAAGATTTATGCGTCATTGTTTTTTTTTCAGTGTGCACTGTATAAAGTGAAACTCAGATAAACTGTATAAAAGTGTGGGTGTGCATTCAGTTACCGACTTTATAGTTGTGTGGCTGCACAGATCCAAAGACTTCATACTAAACCAAACACCCAGTTTCAGGCAGTTATCAGTGAGAGTAGACATCTTCACTTTCTGTTTGTCCAATCAAACCAAGGCTGGCTTAAAGGTTGAGGAGCTAAAACCTCTGGTTTCACTCAGAAGATTTACTGAGGAGCTGCGTCAAGGCCAAGTGCCAGAAAGATTATTTTGATCCAGGTGTCATGCAGAGCCACTGTAGAGTCTAAGAATCAAAATACAGAGTTGGAAATGAGCACAACAGGTTCAATTTAACTCTCAGTGACAGCGTGAGTGTTCAGAGGTTTAAAACAGCCTTGCAGCAGTAAACTACCAAAACACGATTTACTGTATTATTACACGTTTTACTCTTCTGCGATCCCAGCAAATGCAGACTTAAAAGAAAGCTGCACTGTTGCTTTTTTAATCTGCTCTATTCAACCTAAAAGAAACACATGAAATATTCAGGGCTATCACAGGTGTTAGGAGCATGCTCTATTCTTTACAGTTTTGTTCCTCTGTGTGCCATTTCCAAGATGATTCGAGTATATATCTGAGTCGAGATTGTGATGGTGAAAAGCTTTGAGCGTTCTAATTTGAAACCAGACTTTTTTTTGCCACCATTTGCATACAAAGAGATAAAAAAAAAAAAAAAAGAGGATGAAGGCCAAGGAGATATGAATTTGGAAGTAAAGGCCATCTTATGAATATAGAACTAATTAAAAATTTTCACCACTACATTTTACCTTTCTCCCCCCAAAAAAGACAAAGTAGAAGTGAAATAAATCCAAAATTAAACAACGGCAAAGCTTTTGTGGGCATTTATCTTAAAGAAGAGATTGCTTTAACATCAAGAGAAAACAAAAGTGAATGCAGCTGCACTCAGAGCTCAGAAAACGGCGTTTTTGGTCGAGCTAGTTATTACGGCAGTGGAATCAGTACCAGCTTCTTGGAGCGAGTTTTTCTCTGGGAGTTCAGATAAAAGCCCGGTTCAAGTGCAAGTGCACTTTGATGGCCATTTTTCAAATAGCAGAAACGTATGCACACATTGGGGGCGAAAGTTGTGATTGGGGGTGAAGGGGGGTACTTCAGAGAATTACCAAACACTGCAGCCATTTTGTTCTTTGAAAAAACATTTGAGGCAATTTTTAGTAAAGTTCTGGAAAATTAAAGTGGCTCGAGTCGTGCTCAGAGAAGCATATTTTCATCTGTCTTATCTGCTGCATTGATACAAGACAACTCAATTTGCATTTATATTAGAAAATGATTTGGGGCTCAACATGGCCCCATCTGATGCCCCAGAAAGAGATGCCTCCCTCTATGTCTCCAGCGCGAGAGACAGAGGCCTCGGATAGTGCTGCCCAAATCGGAAATAAATCGCGGTGCACCTTTGCAGAGGGGTCAAACAACAGCACAGACAGCATGACAGCAGTCTGCATGCTTCTAGGACAAAGAGGGGCTGTAAATCTGGAATTTTTATAAAGACAAATGATCTGTCTGTCATGGTCACAGGATACAGTCATAACATGGTGTGCAAAAGAAACCTTGCACATCAGGATGTCGTAATCTGAAAGATTACATGGAGATAATATGGAGATTTTCATTCATGAAGGTCAGGTGGACTTTTTAAAAAAAATCCAACACACTCCTCTCTTTCCATCATTCATTGATCACACTGCTACACAGCGTTCACAAATATGGCTCAAACAACAGACCTAAAAATCCAGACAGGTTCAATCTAGGTCATCACTGTGTGTGTGTGTGTGTGTGAGTCACAGGAAGCACGCTGTTGGTTTTGTTGTATGGCACAGACATTCCTTGAGGCGTAGCGATCACTAAGGAGAAACAAAGGCAGGCTCTGAAACATCAGATTCCTTATCTCAGTCTAGATGAGAAGTTGGGATCCGGTCAGGCTCAGTCAGGTGTACGCCGAACTAAGTGGGCGGAGGGGGAGCGATCAACAAAACAGAGAACGAAAGACTTTGAATGACAAAAACGATTAACATTGGGCATAATGAGGCATCATATTCAGTTCATAGCGGTGACTGAATCTCCCTTAAGATCCTGAGTTTGCATGTCCTTTATCTCTGGTTTGGTGTGCATTGGTCTCACTGATGTATGGAGAGAAACAATAAGACATATCAGAGCAAAGATAAGTCAGTCCATCACACCTTACTGCTCTGTACCCCTAAAGTGAGCCAACGGCTGGAGCTCAGAGTCCAAGCAGAGCTCACTTGGCACGCCTCCCTTGCCAATGAGAGGGGAGACTTTCCTCCCTGACCCGGTGTTTGGTGGAGGAGAGCATTTTACTTCTCCCCGTCTGCTCGCCTTGGTTGCCAGGTAAACGTGATGTTCACCCAGTGTGGGGGTCACATCCTTCACGTGTGTTTTGGGAAAACACAGAAAGATTAGTTTTGCAGTATCTCAACATGTCGATCTCACAGTGGTTATCTGGGGGCCTACACACATCTCTAATCCTCTGGAAGGTGAGGAGAGCACGCCCCATTTGGCACAGCAACACATTTATGTTCTTCCTGTTCAGCAGCAACGGGTAGCAACATGCATGGATTTAAACACTGCAATGTTTGACAGAACTGCATTGTATTTGACCAAACGCGTGTAAATGGGCCAAAATCCTCCTATCTGTCACTGTCATGCATTGGCAGCGACCCATGAGGAGCAGACTTGGTGCATTAAACAGGCTGAAATGTGAGCTGCACATTTATGTTTTGACTAAGGGGAGCTTGTGATATTGAGGCATTTGTTTCTGAAGTTGTCCTGGTAGTCTTAAACTGAAGCCCCAGGTACACCACCAACCTGTTCATGTGTCTAACCGTTTTTCCCCACTCGGCGACACATCCGCCGGGGGTCAAACTCTGGTAATTGGCGATTCTGTTCTCAGACATGTGAAGCTAGAGACACCGGCAACCATAGTCAATTGTCTTCCAGGGGCCAGAGCAGGCGACATTGAAGGAAATTTAAAACTGCTGGCTAAGGGTAAACGTAAATTCAGTAAAATCATAATTCACGTCGGCAGTAATGACACCCGGTTACGCCAATCGGAGGTCACTAAAATCAATATTGAATCGGTGTGTAACTTTGCCAAAACAATGTCGGACTCTGTAGTTTTCTCTGGTCCCCTCCCCAATCAGACCAGGAGTGACATGTTTAGCCGCATGTTCTCCTTAAATTGCTGGCTGTCTGAGT
>VUQG01008159.1:8425-22499 GCA_015106755.1 Etia nguti
ATAACACATACACACACACACAGATACACACACACACACACACACACACACACACACACACACACACACACACACACACACACACACACACACACACACACACACACACACACACAGAGTCTACTGTGCCTCCTCAGCCTGCTGTGTAGGAGGCGGAGGTGTTTTGGGCCTGCTTTGCTCCTCCATCGCCGCTCCATCAATAGTTGCTCCTGTCGCCGGCATAGCCACAGAGCTGCTGGCGTTCACTGCCTCAGACCCGCTCTGCAGAAACTTCCTCAGGTCTTTGAGAGCCGGTCGGAGCATCTGCACCAACGCGAGCAGGGCGGCCTGCGTGCCCTCCAGCGCCTGAGCTTGCCTCTCCTGGGCGAACGCCTGTGCCTCCTGGGAACGCCGCATCATCTGCAGCAGCTCGTTCTGACCCTCCAGGTGCTGGGCGATCTGGCGGATGTGCACGTTGGTCACTCGCTGCTCCTGCAGAAGGCGGGCAGAGTTCAGAGCGATGCGGCTCTTCAGCTCCTGCGGTTTGGCCTGACTCTGAGGCGGTGGTGGGGAAGCGGAAGACGAGGCCAGCATCTCCACAGGAGCCTCGACCGCGGCCACCACAGTGGGGGTGGAGTCGCCCTCAGTGGTGGTGCAGTACTCCACCACGCCGCCATCCTCCAGAGTGTGGTACGTCGTCTCAGCTGGAAACAGGAAACAGTTTCAGACGTTTATTAAAAGCCTCACAGAGAACGTGAAGAAACAACTACTCTGAATTAATGCCTGAAACATCTTTCTACTGTGCTGAAGAAATATCAGCTGAAGCTGAATTAGAGCTTGGCTGTACTGTCATGTAATACCAATCACCACCAGAAGATGGCACAGTGAATTAGTGTAACCTTTATTCCTTTAACCAGGCAAAAAGAAAACATTGGTATTTAATGGTAAGAGAGCTAAAAGTTAAAATGTTCACCCCTGGTGGGGATTAAACTATCTTTAGGGTAATTACAAAATGCACCTTTTAAAGCGCAGCAGTTCAACACCAGACTGTCCAGTAGAGTTTTGATTAGAAACCCTGATGGCTCTGCAAGTGTCACTGGTAAAGTTTGAACACATTACACAGAAATGAAACGTACCGTTCAGCTGCTTTGAGTCATCACAGACTGTCCCGGCACCGGCTGGAAGAGCTGAAAGACAAACAGAGGAACAAACTAAAAACTCAACGAAACTATCAGCAAATCTTTAAAAATTATTTTTTATTTTAAAAATGTAATTCCAAATTTAAATCTTACATTTAGGGTTAAATTTTTGTAATGTATATTCATATGATCAGATTTCATATTTACAGTCCAAATTAATATTTAATTAAAATATTAAAATGTAATATTAGGATTTAACATTTACTACATTATTTTTACATTTTTGGTGTCAAATGTTGCAGTTGATTTCAGCCCACTTGACTTTCAATAGCTAACTGTGATAATATCCAGTCTGTGTCTTTAATATTTAGATTTAACATTTAGAATTCAGTACATTTATGTTTGAATGCAGTTTGAATGTAATTCCTACTTTTTAGCATATATCTCACAGATTTAATTAAAAGGTTTAATTAACCTATTAACTTTTAAATGTACATTTAATAAGCTATTAGTTTTTTGTTTACATGTAATAATACATTTAAAAATACTTACATTAAACATTAAGCCTGTGTTGTTATTAGGTAGCGTTAGTTATTTTTGCATTTCATATAGTATGAATTTGATTTGAATGCAATATTAACCCGTACTTGTAAACTTTAACTTACAGACCACCTTTTAACTTTACATTTATTTTTCAGGCATAAACATAAATGTAACTAAACTGTAATGTTTACGTTTACATTTAATAACATTTACATTCACTTTTTCGGTCTAAATTTTAGGTGGTTTCAGAAAATACTTGAAAACTTCACACTTCAGTTTTTTAGAGCGTTACACGCGCTGTTATTTTCGGCACGCTTCACTTTCCGTACATCACCGTGCGGCACTCACCCTCCGTCAGAGTGACGGTGGCGGCGGCGTTGACGGTCACAGGTAAGGTGATCTCAGCATCCGAGTCTCCGGCAGGTAGGCTGATGATGGTGGCCTCTCCCAGCAGGTTACAGATACGCTGCTGCATGGCGGTGAGGATGACGGGAACTGGAGTGCAGTCGGCTGACGTTCCCTCGATGGCAGCCCGCGCTTGGGCCACCTTCCTCCGGACCTCCGTCTTCATGTCGGACCACTTCTTCTTCACCTCGGGCAGCTCGCGCGGACAGGTGGTGACCTGGTTCACCTTTTTCAGGATGTCCATCCACGCGTTATTCTTGGCCATGTGTGTGACTCCGGCATTGAAGTGGTTAACCAGTGTGTGCTTTTGTTTCTCTATTTCTTCCACTATAATTTCCACCTCCCTCTCCGAGAAATTCATTTTTCTCTTTTTGGCCACCGATGCCATAAGTGCAGAAAAGCGTCTTTACGGCAGGTAATTGTGCGTATTGTACGCAAAAATAGTAGGATTTACTCCGTTAATGTGCGCAACGTAATGGCTTCCAGAATCGGCTCCTTCTTCCTACTAACGACGCTTACGTTAGATGGAGGACGGAGCCCCGCCCACCGAGGCTTCCATTGGTTGAGGAGCTCGCGGTCATGCGGCATTCTTTCTTACTATTAGTCCAAACAAAAGCCAATCAACTCAACGAGCCAAACAAAAAGATGAAGTAAAAAAAACAAAACAGAAATGTTACCGTTATCTCGTTTTTTTCCGACTTACACTTGAGTGAAAACAACGTTTAAAGCGTAAAAAAGAAAACGTAAGGGGAAACATGTCAGCTGGGATATGAGTGCTTCATCAACAACATGGTTTTAATACTGCTCCTAGAAGGTAACAATTCTAAACACGTCTTTAAACTGAATACTGCTACTAATAATAATCAGTATTATAATTATTGTAACCTCTCATTATTTACAGCTTTCCAAGACACCATGAAATAAAAAGCATCAGAACTACAATTATATTAATATATAATTTTCCGTGTCTTGAATGAATGATTTAACAATGAAAGGCAGAGAAGCTGTCTTGCTTGTGGTCGGTCAGAGTTATGTTTTTTTGATGATGGTTTTTCTCCCCTGTGGAGGAGGATCCTGCTTTCCTTGTGATTGTTGT
Source organism: Etia nguti (assembly GCA_015106755.1). NCBI lineage: Eukaryota > Metazoa > Chordata > Actinopteri > Cichliformes > Cichlidae > Etia > Etia nguti. The sequence continues at coordinate 11,588 of VUQG01008159.1, forward strand.
GGGTGAAACACATTTTTTAATCTCTTCTTTGTTAAATACCTCTAACATGTTAAGCTCACTCAGTCTGTTCAATGGGACTCTGCTTCCTCTTCCTGGGAACAAAATCTGTTCTTCAGACTCTGAAATAAACCCCTGAAAACTGAACTGGTTCAAGAGCTACCCAACAACCTTGTTTCCACCTGCGTTTGAACAAAGAATGTTTTCCATGTGTGATAAACACCATGACAACTACACATCAGAAACAGTTTGCCCTAAGAATAAAGGAGGGAAAAAGCTAACGGAGTCTGGTGCTCCATGTTTCTCTTTTTGTGTTTAAACTGGTAGTTTATATGGCATCAAATACCACGTGAGTGTTTTGGAGATTTTTTTCCCCAAGAGTCAATTCATATTTGTTGATATTGTAACAGTACCTCATCAGAGAATTGAACCTTGGCCTCCCACATGACATGCGGGGACCCTCATGGGGACCGTCACCAATACCTTAACAAAGAAAGGTGCTTGAAAGCAAAAGGAAAAACCATTTGTCAATGGGGCATAAAAGACGAAATAAAGCAAGAAAACAAAGTGCAAATACAAAAGAAGGTAGAAGACAAGGTGCATAAAGAAAAAAGGAAGACAAGAAGCAAAAAAAAAAACTTCACAGTTATCATGAAACCAATACAAATCTACTAAAAATGGTAGATTGGGATGGGATGGTGGATAAAAGATGATGAAGATAGAGCTCCCCGCCAGAAGGAAACAAAAGTTCTGTCAGCTCTGCGCTCTGTAAGGTCACACCTGACATTTTCAATGTTTAAGTTGGAAAGAAGATCACAAAGATTTAGTGATGAGTTGGAAAAAAATGACTAAAAATCAGATAATTTTGGGTTTAAGGAAACAAAATTAGCAGGGACTTTAACTGGAACAGTTTGGTTTTTGTTTGTGGGTCTAGTGGTTAACACATCTGAACAACTGTCTTCCGATGCAGAGATTGAACCCTCATCATGTGGATACTTCCAGGCGCTTCAAGTGTCTCAATCCTTCCTACTGATCATCAGTGGTAGTTCTTAGTAAGAATTTATTACCCTCTCTGACCACAGTGTAGCACTGTTACATGTCAAATTTGACCGTCATAATGAATAAATCAGTGTCCCATACTGTCCTGATATTACACTTTCCTTTGTAAAATGAGCCTCTGCTGCTGGACAAAGAAAATAGATCCTGAATATGTGGAGCTAGTTTCAGAGTGCAGGGCCCAGCTCTGAAGCTGCTTTTACGTCTTAGGGTAAAAAAAAACTATTTGTTTCTGGACTACATGAAAAGTATGGACTTACCTCCAGGACTTGATTTCTTTTTTTAACATTTACCTTGTTTTATATTGTGCCAGTTTGTCATGGTTGCTTTGGTTTAGAAGCTTGATCCTTTTTGTTTTCCCCAATCACTACTTTTAATGTATCATTTGTACCTCAGTATTACCCCACATCATATTTGGAACCTTGCGTGTTAAACCATGTTTTTAGTTTGCACCTGTTTGGCACCTTTTCATTTTCCCATTGCATTTTTTGGTTTAGGTTTGTTCCCTGTGTTGTTTTGTGCTTTTGAACCACTTCTTTTTTTTAATCAGTTGATTATTTAAGAGTTTTTGCCAGTGTGTGTGTTTTTGGAAGCATGTGTGTTTGTGTTGTGCATTTTTGTCAGTAACCCAGCACCCAGATTTAATCCATTGTCACCCAGTTGTTAGTCGGGGTCCTTTTCCACTTGTCCGTCTTCAGCGCTGCAGACAAACAGGGTTTAACATTTAATGAGGTTCAGTTTAGAGTGAGTCAAGAAGAGTCTAGTTTCATGGTTACTCTGATCAAATACTGGGATTTAAGTTTAAAATGACCCACAGACTCCAGCTTGCAAAACTCTGACTTGGAACCAACGAGGAAGCTGATGCATTTAGTGATGCAAATAATAGAAAAGCCTTGAAGGCAGCGTTATCCAGTCTGTGTTAAAAAACTTTACATTTTAAAAGATCATTTATTTGAAATCCAGTCAAACTTACAAACTTGAGTTTGGCCACTGTTACAAAAATATACTCAAAAGTTGTTTATGATTAGCATCCAAAAAATAAAATTACCCTCATACCTTGGTCACAGACAAAATAATCAGATTCAGGAAAATAAGTCTGGAAAAACTAAAACCAGAAACAACCCTCTTCCCGGAAAGCAAATCTCTCCCAGTTGTGCAAATACAAAACACTTCTGTTCACTTGGAGGAAGCTGGGTCCAGGTGTTTGAGAGCTCATCCCACCAGGTAAAGGCTTCCAGTGATGAGGACGTGGATCTCGCTAGCTTCGCGGAGAGGAGCGGCTTTGGCCGTGAAGCTCGGTTTAACTGGCAGCGTCGTCTTGGCCTGGTCAGCCAGCACCAAGTCCCTGCCGTGCGTGATCCACTGGAGGGCGCTGAAGATGCACGGGAACACCAAGCTGTCCCCTCTGTGCTCAGGCAAACTGTCCTCAATCAGCAGCAGATTATCTCCATTGTCATCCAGGTGGTTATGGAGGCTCCAGATCCTCTCGTTGTCTAAGCAGCGAGTCAGCATTTCCTCCACAGACATCTCAAACTTCTTCTCCTGAACTGAGGAGGAAGAAGAAGGTGAAAGAATAAGTTCAAAGTTTTTGGTTCAGAATCATTCACTGGATAAAATCGGCTCTTCTTGGATAATCTGCATCTGGAAACACAGACTCCAACACAAACTCCACACAAGGAGAAAATAAAAATGTGCTTCAGATAGGATTAGATTACAACTACGCTCCTCTGGACACTCAGATGCAGCGTCCAGACTGATTTTATATAGAACAGGTGCAAACAGGTTCAGCAAACTCACTATTGGAAGTGCCAGCTTCAGCGATGCATGGGCTGAACACAGCAAAGTCAAAGTGGCACGGCTGCAAAGAAACAAGAAATAGCAAAAAAAAAAGTTTTGCAACTCTAAAAGTACAGTCATGTCCATGCCAACATACCCACAAATGCATTCAGGTTCAAAGAACTACTCACCACCAGGAGTTTAAGGAAATCAGCTGCGTCTCTCTCTCCTGTAACGTTGAACAGTAAAACTCTGGCCACTGAAACACAGACACGTCAAAGTGTCACATCATATAGCATTTGATGTAAAAATATTCCTGTAGGAGCACAAAATGATCCACCTAAAGTTGGAACACACCCTCTGGTCCATTTTCTTAACAACAGGGACCGGGCTAAATGTTAAATTAAATATTCATCTTTTTTTTTTAGCTCACCTGGCGTTCCTCTCGTGCTCAGCTGCAGTCTCTCTAAACCATTCAGCACAGGCCTGGATGCTGTGTAGGGTGTGAGCTCCATCCAGGAAGTAGGTGACTGATCCACGTTTTAGGGTCTGGGTCCTGCCAGGCCACTTTGTATCTACCAACCCTGAGAGCAAACGCATTCACTGTTACCTCAGCTGGCCTTGGCTGGGTGCTGTTGTTGTCTAATTGGCTCTGCGGGACTCACCTTTCACCATCATGGGGCTGGGAGTGAACGCAGTCGCCTGAAGCATCCCGCCGTTGTTAACAGTGCTGCAGGGGAAGCTATTATCTGTTCAGAGAGGACAGGTACATTGAAGGTACACTGACCAAAGCTTGCAGTTATTATTTGCATTATTTTGTACTATTTATTTATTTATTTTTGGATATATGTTTAAACATCAGACCAACCTGGTAGACCCCTCATCTGAAGCCAGGTGTGACTCAGCTGGAGGGCGAGGGAGGCGTTGGAGCACTGGTGCTGCCCCGCCAGGCCCAGACACAAAGGTCCACATTCCGCCTGGTAGTCCTCCAGCTGTGGACACACCCACAGTGGACACTGCAACAACAGGTTAGAGAGAGTTATAGAAAGCTGAAGCTTCACTTTCCTGTGTAATCTGACTGAAAGTGGACCCTTACCCCGATCTCTTTGGCCCGCTCCTCAAGCACGTGCATGGCGCCCTCAGGCTGTCTGATGGTGAAGGCGGGGACTCCAGGCTGCGACACAAAAATGCAGCATTACTAAAAGAATCACACGTTCAAACTGAAACAGTGACTCACTCCTAATGTGAACACACCTTGAAGATGCCCGCTTTGTGCCAGGCGATCTTTTCGATGGTGTCTCCCAGAATATCAGTGTGGTCTATGTCCAGGAACGAGATGCCACACACCCACGGCCTCCTGGCGAAACACACAGGGATCGTAGTGACAACCGAGACTGTACACTGAGCATGGCAGCAGACATAAACATAAATGAGCCGCAGCAACAACAACAACCACCACAAGATGGCAAAATCAACTACAACCCCCCCAACAATAACAAAAATCTAATCATATATAAATAAGAAATGTAAATAGTGTAAAAAAAAACAGACGTAATGTTGAGAACATTAAAAATAATTTGGTATTTCTGCAAAAAATGTATAAGACAGACAGACTCCAGTGATTCTTATGACAAAGGCTTTTTAAATGTGTCCACTTCGTACCATATCACCAAAATGTGTTAGTTTGTGTTTTGATTTGTAAGCTTTTCCATTGTTTGTGATATTTTGCATGTTATGCCAAAGACTTATGCTCTGCTAAGTTTAAATCTCACCGTATTATGTTGGTGTTGTCGTACGCTCCGCCGATACCAACTTCAATCACAGCTAAATCCACCTGAGCAAAGAGAAGGAGCCATTTAGATCCAAGGAGTGTTTATAGTAAATAAGAACCATCTGTTGGTGAAATAAACATAACATCCCAATAAACATAAACAACTTATCGTTCGAGTAAATCTGAACTTCTAGGATCACACACAAGCTTTTCTTATACACATTCAGAAGGGCTCATTTCTGGAGAAACTGTTGAAATCTAACGTTTAACTGCACCACTGCCTGCATGTAGGGCAGATAATTAGTACATAACATGTGTCAGGAATAAATTCCATATAAACATTTTCTGGCTGCTTTTGACAGTGTACCTTCTCCTGAAGGAAGATATGGAAGGCCAAGATGGTGAGGATACCAAAATATGTCGGCATCGTCCCTCCGTGAGCGTCCTGAAGAGGTCAAACAGAAAAAAGTAAAGACCCATCAGTCTGTTTGTTTATACACCACAGATTATATATTTTATCTTATTTTTTCTAAATGATCACATCAGGTCATCAGTGGCCCGTCTGAGGGTTTTAATTTTATTAATTTTAAGATGTTACCTTTGAAATGCAGTCTCACATTTATTAAAAGCGAAGACTTGATGGCTTTTTCTACTTCTCTTTACAGCTGATCTCTTCAGGATTCACCACAATGGATCATCTGCCTCCATCTCACCCTATCCCAGCATCCTCCTCTGTTACACCAACCCTCTGCATGTCCTCCTTCACTTCACCCATGAATCTTCCCTGTGGTCTTCCTCTTCTCCTCCTGCCTGGCAGGTCCATTTTATCATCCTTTGTCCAATATATCCTACACTGTCCCTCTGATGACATTTTCAGATAAATCTTAACATCATTTAAAGTTACTTATTTTAAATTCCAGATTTTAAAAATAGTTTTAAACCTTCCAGAAGTAACAGAAGTGAAGAAGGGGCTGGTCTGATTTTCATATCCAAAGCATGTCTGTATTATGTTAAAGAGATCAAAACTGTACTTTGAAGCAACACCGGGTTATACCACAAGATGGCGCAAAGAGTCATTGTAACCTTTACTAAAACAGGCAAGTCAAGCCTGGGAAAGGGCAAAACCTCTCGAAGAAATCGCCCTAAAGGACTAAAGAGAAATCAAAAAGTGAAAAAAAAACCCCAGCAGAACATGGCTGAAAACTTTTCAACAATCCCAACAATACAAGGCTGCCACCTGGTGGTCAAAGCTGTGGTAAAAAATTTGTGGAGGGTAATTACAGAAAGTACCTTTAAGAGCTTTGAATCCACATTAGAAGGTCAGTTCATCCCCAGAATTTAATTTACATCATTTCCCTCTTCAATATAGAAAGGTTTGGTATGATTTGCCCAGTTTTAGAGATATTCTTTCTATGACACCACTCAGGTTCTCGGGTTGGCAGGTTATTACCAGAACCAGATCACTATAATGGTGTGTCACATCTGGTCCAGTGGACAGGGCAGTGTCAGGTGGCATTTTAGTTTTCTATTTTCTCTTTTCACACCCAATTTTGTTTCATCGAGCCGTCTGTATATCTGCCAGAAGTATTTGGTGAAGAGCTCCTTTGCAATTGGCTGCCCATTGATCCGAATCCTCTCTGTGACTTGGACCAGATGTGGAGAGCTGCAGCCAAGCATGCATGTTCAGGTCTTTGAAAAATACTTGAAGCCTGTTATTACCTGTCAGTGTCTACATCTAATTCCTCCTTTGTGTGTGTTTATGTTCAAACTGCTCAAAATATCAAGAGTTATATCAGAGTCATCTGACTACAAAAACTAAACAACCCATTTAACTGTTCAGACTACTTAAGAAGAGCACAACCCCGACATCTGGACAGCTGTTACATTAAAATGTAGGTATAACAAAAGACTTTATAGCTGAGTATGGGCCTGTATTTGTGTTTTATAGCTTATTTAAACCTTTCCAAGGACTGCACAGAAATCTGAAACAAAGCATGTTTTTATGCAATAACACTGCAGTAACCACCTGAGTCAGTAAGCACCATGGTTTACCTGAAAAATCCTGTGCGGAAGCCATAATTTCTTAAAATCTGCTCAGTGAACACACACGTCGAGCCCTGAAAGACAAACAGTCATCGTCTGGATTCATAATGTAAATGTGTGCTATATAAAATTTAATTAAAGCCAGGATCTTATATACCACAAACTTTTCTCACATAGCTTTTATATTATGATTTTTACACAGCACATGAATTTGTTTCAGAGATTTTTGTTTATTCATTTATTTTTTGTCGAAGGCAAATATGAGATTTCTGTGTGTAAGTTAACATGAGGTCCTTCTTATGTGTGTCCTTTGTCCTGTCTTCTTCCCCTCACCCCCAACCGGTTGTGGCAGATGGCTGCTCCTCCCTAAACCTGGTTCTGCTGGAAGTTTCTTCCTGTTAAAAGGGAGTTTTTCCTTCCCACTGTTGCCAAGTGTTTCCTCAAAGAGGGTGGTCTGATTGTTGGGGTTTCTCTGTATTATTGTAGGGTTTTTACCTTGCAGTATAAAGCCCCTTGTGGTGTGATTTGGTGTTGTATAAATCAAATTGAATTGAACTTCATTCTAATTAATCCACAGAAAGGGCCTTTCTGATATAAAGAACAGAACTACATGTCAGCTCACCTTGCCCTTTGTTCCGGTCACATGAATGATATTGAGACGGTCAAGTTCATCCACCTTTAATACGCATTCAAGCACACACATGTAGGTCAGGTAAAACTGAAGGTGATAATGACTGTAACTGTGTGTAATCTCTGATGTCACTGCTGCTTTGATTGGCTCACCATGAGGCCGGCTCGTTCCAGGAACCCTCTCATGATCTTTAGCTGCAGGTGACGTTTGCTCTGTAGCTCCTTCAGGGCGGTAGCATAGACCTGCAACGTGTTCAGGGTGGAGATGGCGTCCTGTGGTAAAAGTGCAAAAGGAAGGACAGAAAGGTTCAAAAGAAACAAAAAGGTGTCATCTGCACAGAAAAATGTCTGCATGAAATGATGAGAATCAGGATGTCAGGACAGTCTGACTGAAACTTAAATCAAACAGTGACAGAAAGTGAAAGAGTCTCTGTTTTCTTACTAGATTTTTGGAGGTAAAAGGGAACTTTTCCAAAAGGAGAACCAAGGAATGATTCATGCTTCATGATCAGCAAGTTGAAAAAGCAAAATTGTAAAAAAATAAATAAATAATTTTTTTTTTTTAAAGTTCTCTTTTAAACAAGATTTTTCTCTTCTGGAGTTCCTGCATTTTTGCCGGTGCAGAATTCTCCTACAGATTTCAGACTCTTGGAGAGCCATGTCCCTCTCCAATAACAAAAACCCCTGGACGGCACCAGCCTTCGCTTTGAAGCAGCAGCTCCACAGTCACAATAAGAGAACAGCTGCTATAAAACACTAAAACAGAAGAAAACCTCCAAAACAAGCAAAGAATAAAGTTCCACAGCTTACCATTTCTGTATCCATGGGGGCTCTGCTGCAGTCTGACACCGTTGTGACAGTTTCTGTTACAGCAGGTATGCACTCATCCATCCACTCAAGACCCCGCCTCTGTCTTTGGGGCTTTCAGATATTTATCACCTTAGAAAAGCATCACTTTTTCCTCAGTTTCATATTTATTTTTGCCCAAGGTGTGTAGTAAAATGAAGTAGGAATACTTTGTCACTGTACTTAAGTAGAATTTTCAGGTATCTCTACTTGAGTATTCATTTTTCTGTCAACATTTTATTTTTACTCTTTACATTTTCGAATCAGGCTCATTACTTTAGCTTTAATTCATTTGAGGGAAGTTTTTTACTTTGAGTCTTCAAACTAATGTAAGGCTAAAAGGAGGTAACAAAAACAAATATAAGACAATCTTATCAGTGCATCCATCACCGGGGCATCTCACATTCCAAAAAATGAAAGAGGAAAAAAAACTTCTGCATCATCATAACACCATAAACTCGGGAGTTGAATTAGGTTGGGACGATCCTGAACGGCACTTTTGATGCAGATGTTGATAAGCTGTGATTGCAGTAAAGCATTAAGCTGGTGCTACTGAAGAGGAGCGAGCATAAAGGGAGTAACATTTTTCTAGCGGCAGGTAATTTCAAATGCAACGTTTCTATCAGCTCAACAAACATCAGCAAACACACAAAGTGTTAGTCACACAATGTCTGCGAGCTAAAGGTCCAGCTGCTGGATTTCACAGAATGAGAGCTAACTTCACTCAGAGATGGAGAAAGACGTAAGAAAGAGGAAGAAGAGGGGTTAGATTTAAAGGTAAGGGCTGCTCAGTGACATTTGATAAACTGCAAATTTAAAGATTGCATGTTAGTCCTAATTTTTAAATCAGATATTGGGTCTGTATGGTGTGAAGTTTCATGCCTTTAATGTTGTGAAACATCCTGCAAAACAAGCTGAGGCCTACAACTTTGTTTTATTCAAACGCTGTGTGAAAATGCTGTGCAGTTTAGTGTAGGATAAACAGTTTAGTTTGCACTACTGCGATGGATTCACAGTAAAGCTCTTTGCTCATGGTCAGAGTTCGGTTACATAGCAGAGATGCACTGTATTTATATAACACTAATTGACACTTGCACCGTGCTTATTTATAAACAGTATTCATTACAGTATTTATTTATAAACAGTATTCATCAACAGTATAATACAACCAGCATTCCTACCTCTATTTATATAACTGTATTTTTTTACAGTAGCAACCAGCATTCCTACACCTTACTCAATGTGCAATACCACCGATCACATCGCACCTTATACTGCACTGATCACTACTCCTTACACTGTACCTGCAGATATATTTATATATTTGTTTCTGTATATAACTTTTGCATATCCTTTTGTGTAGATACTCGTGTTATTGTGCATTACATACATTCCCTGTGTAGGTATCTCTTAAACTTATTTTATCTTTATTTATGTTATTCTCTTATCCAAAGAATGTGAATGAAAGTTTCATTGTTCTGGTAACATTGACAATAAAGATCTATCTATCTATCTAATCCAATTCAAACTTAAGCTGATGATACTGAGATTCATTCACTGAATTTAACTGTATGCTGTAAGTGTAGGGGAAGGACGTCGGCCCAGATAGCTCGTAAAATATTGTTGAATTTAACTGTGTGAATCTACAAAGAGCAGCAGCAGCTCAGCTGATCACAGGCTGTGCACTAAGAACATCTGCTGGAGCTCACAGTAGAAATGATTGAGCAGTGATTCTTGCCCCCACACTGAGCTACTACAACTGAACTTTGAGTTCTTCCACCTGCTGAATCCCACTCATACTTCCATGCACTAATATTATTTTATTATTATATTAATACAGCATGAGGTTCAGTTAGCTTTGCATGATCATGTCAGATAGCATTGTCCTTTAAAGAGCTACTTTTTACTTTCTTACTTTGAGTACATTTCATAGCCGTTTTTTTTTTTTCAATTTTACTTGAGAAAAGAAGTTGATTCAGTACTTTGACTTTCACCAGATCATTTTTTTAGCACACGTATCTTCACTTCTACTTAAGTAAAGAATGTGTGTGCTATGCTGTTTAAGGTGTGGAAACATGTAGTGACTGACAGATCTCTACTGTATTGTGTCATATTTCTAACCCGACAAACCGGATGAATCCTGGGAGCAAAGCCAGGCAGTAAATCAATCAGTGGAATGAAAAAAAAACTTTTTTTTCCCATGAAGTTTCTTTGTTCTTTTTAGGAATTTATTTCTGTTTAATTTAATTTGAATTAATTTACCCTTCTGAGTCTGAATAACATCACTCTCTTGGACCATCCTGCGTGTTCCCCCTGATCATCCTGCGTGTTTGCCCTGATGGCAAGGGAAGTTTACAAAAAATGGACAACTCATTACTGAGTTCATGTTTCGAACTTTGATTTCTGTTTTGGGGGGTTTACGGGTATTTTTTGGAAGTGTGGTCCTAAACTTTTGGTCAGCTGTAAAACAGCCTGTTTCAGTTTAAGTGTTGTGTTCAATAAACTGAATGCTGAATGAAACTGAATGAAAAAAATGTTTCGTCTCACTCCCATTTCTTCTTGTTGCATGTTGAAGCTCTACTTGGAACCATGTTAAGATCCAACCATGCAAAATATGATTTTTCAAGAGGTCTTAAACTTTTGAGCTCTCTCTCTCTATATATATATATACATACATGTACACACAGAAGCAGTTTTGTGTGTATTGAGGTGTTTTCATGGTAATTTATTGCCGCTTTCTTTCAGTGAATGGTGGTTTCAAAAAAAAAAAAAAAAAAAAAAAACATCAAGAAT
>VUQG01008169.1:4979-26802 GCA_015106755.1 Etia nguti
AGATGTTTCACTATGAATTTGACTTTGAAAAGAAACTTAAGTAACACATCCCCAAAAAGTTGATTCTGTTCATCTGAACGTAGCGTTTTCAGTGGGAGAAACGTTTCGTCACTCATCCAAGTGACTTCTTCAGTCTTCAGTACATTCATGCAAATGTACTGTTTATAAGATTGGGGAAACCTGCAGTCAGCTGAGACTGAAGAAGTCACTTGGATGAGTGACGAAACGTTTCTCCCACTGAAAACGCTACGTCCAGATGAACAGAATCAACTTTTTGGGGATTTACTTACCTGGATGATTGAGAATGCATGAAGACATTAAGTAACACATCATATATAGCTCCAACATCTGATTTAAAATGTATTTTTAAAGGATATTATATGTGAGATATAAATTAACAGTTTATTGAATGCCACTAAGCAGTGCTTACCTTTAAATATAATCTCTTCTTTCCTGTCCTGTCTTTCTTTCAGTTTTCTCCATTTCTCAGTGTGTCATATATAAACATTTTTTTTTTTTTTTTTATCCCCCTGAAAACAGGAACTGCAGATTTAGCTACAAAGAAACAGTTTGTCTTTGTTGATACTTTAGATACTTGAAAAGTTGTATTTGAAATTGTTTTCGATTTTAATAACAAGTTGTGTATGTTAACTATTTTTCTGTAGCTAGCTAGCTAGCGAGATGCTAGATGCAATGCTAACCAGCTAGCACTGCAACCTGAGCTTTACATTCATTTAAAAGGATTTGAATGAAAAAAGGGGATGTGTTCAGGATGAAAGAGGGACCAGGATGTCATTTACTTTTTGCTGACCAAGTATCTCCATACAGTGAGCTAGAAGCAGAGCCAGTCTGTAGCACATGAAAAATTAGCTAATTTTAAAGTATTAATCTGCCTGTTGGATTTAATTACTCATTTTTTGAAAGTGCTGAAACATCATTCTGGATCATTCTGGTTCACTTTAACCTATGCCTATAAGTGTATCTTCAATGGATTTAGGGCTGATTGAATGACTATAAAACTGCTATAACTTTAATTATGTCACACATTTAAGTTTGGCTCCTAGTAGAGCCTTAAACTTCTCTCACTTAAGCAAAAACTTAAGGCTCTTTAACAAGTTTTGATTGAAAAAAAATCTGAAATCAAAAAGGAGTTATAATGGTAAAAAGATTAACAAGATAGATGCTGCATTAAGCCAAGTATGATTGTGTCCTGTCAAGATAGCACTCGAATGTCCTGCTGAGAAGCAAATGATTTCTGATGGCTATCCGGGCTTTTTCCTCTCTTTAAAGCCCAGATCAAATAGGCTCACTCTTGTCAGCGCCTAAACGAAAGAGCTTCCCATATGAAATAACGATTGATTGACAGGCAGACATAAGCCTGCTTTTTAATTTCCATGCCTCACTTCAAATTAAACCTCCACCTGGGATAAAAGCATAGGCTATCCTGCATCAAGAACTCCCAAATGATAGGAAATGGAAATTCTGATTAGCAAAGGACGAAGGATTTTCACTCTGCTTGGTTTCCCAATAGTGCTGATGTTTGACATTTTTTTTCCAGGCAGATAAAATAGTGATGACAATTGTCTTTTTAGGGATTTTGTCAGCATTAGCTGAACTGATCAAACACATATGGATTTGAGTGAAGTATTCTATTTGGCTATGCTGTCATCCTACAAGTATGTATCAAAGTATTTTAAACAAAACTAAAGAACGGCAAAACAAAAAAAAAATAGATGCGATTTTCTAAAATTGCTCAGGTTGTTGCAAGTCCTTCTTTATTTTGATTTCAAAGCGCATAAAATTGTACAAAAAACCCATTTACATCGCTCGGGTGCAGTGAAGAATAAATTCACATATCGCCAATAAACACACATTGCCTTAATATAAACAGCTCTTTGTTGTGTGGGCTTCTGTACGTGTGACAAGACTGAGTAGTCACCAGAGAGTAATAGTAAATGTGCTGCTACTTTTATTGTGTGTTTTTTATGAGACAACATACATTAAACCCGCTGTAGCTGCAGTAAATAAAGTGTGTTGTAAAACTGTGTTCGTGAAAAAGCTTGTAAACATAAACAGCTGCAATGAGGTCAACATCAAAGTAATTGTAATGCCGTATGAGCAATGAAATACAGCTCAATGCTTCAGGACAAAATAGCTTTGCACTGCACCTGCTGCTGTACAGTACCACTTAAAGATGTGTGGTGGCAGTACAACAGAGGAATTATACAGAACCTTAGCAGGCCTTTGGTATTCAATTCAGTACTTAAATCTCTGTTATCATGATTTAATAGTTACGCAAACATTTACTGTTAAAAGTGGCCCACAAGTTGTGCCCGATACTTCATATTGCTGCAAAGATTGCTCACAAAGCAGCACAGACGAGTGGAGCAAGCAGTGAATCATTGTTTCCTTAAACAGTTGAACAGTAAAGTATGTGACGCAGCAAAGGAAAAGCCAGACAAAATATTAATGTCATTGCTTGGCCCTCCAGCCCAGTAATGGCACGATCAGGAGCGACCACTTTCCAATGTTTCCAGTGTTTGTTACTTGCATCGAGTGAAGTTAAGGTATCTCTCAAAACCTTGTCAGAAAAATTTATTGAACAGTTTTTGACCTCTCAGCTATAAGGGGGGGAAAGCACCAGCCACACATAGGAATGTGACCTGGTTAGTCAGCCAGTTCAGTTTGCTGCCTTAGTGATGCTGGCAACGTCTGTCTTTAACCTGTGGTGATAACTTACAGAGGTTCATTCATTTACAAATGTGCTGCAAATGAGTATTTATCATTAATAAACAACAGTAATTCAAGCAATGACAACAGTTTGACACATTTAAGTACAATTTATTGGAAAATACATTTTAAATGGATTCAAATCTCAACAGAAAATTAAAATTTTGCACTGATGTAGACATTTCTATTTGCTGCGTCACACACTTCTTTTTATTTTGCCGATCGAGTCTACACTGGAGAGTTTCCCCACACAATACGTCCACTCGTACGTCCACGGTCCACTGCCAATATTCGGTGTCAGCGTAAGAAGTAGTGGCCTGTGAATCTGGAAGCAAAAAATGTAAATAAAAAGTACATTTACATTTTTTTGTAAAATGTAAAGATACAAGTGTACAGCATGGACAAACTTTGCCTTACCTTGTCACAGGCCTGCATGTGACCCCTGCATTTCCATTTGCCCTCTTAGTGTAAAGTTAATCATATAAATGAAGATGTACAATAAAAAAAGTAAAATATCTGTGTGACTATTAAGACATCTGTCTCACTGTTATGTCTTTTTCTAATATACTTAAATTTCCCCTCCTTAAATGGCTGGAACGCATCACTTTAACTGGCTGTATTTTTGGTATTGATTTATGCGCTACAACATGAGGAGAGAAACTTATCGGAAGAGGCTTTATTTACCAAGCTGTTACCCGACAGTCTGCCCTCTGCAAAGTAGCAGATACTGTAATGTTCAGCTGATGCTAATTGAAGCTTATTGATTAATGTTTTAAAGCTGGAATCCACTTAGCCGTTTGGAAATTTGCCTCAGAAAAAGTTACACATTTGCAGTAAGATCAAGGAATTTAAGCATCTGATTTCCTGCAACTTCCTTAAATTTATTTACAGAGACAGAAATGACAGCCAACTTTGAGGTTCTTTTTACTGATCACGTTTCATTATGTTTGGCAAAGGGGCCTGCGCCATTACCAAGAGTAATATCATAAGTTATAAATGAAGCAAACGGCAAATGGCATAACACATCAACACTCAAGGCTTCACTGCTCATTTAAAGCTGTTTGAGTGTCACTGCACACTACATAGGCCCAGACAGCATTAGACAGAGAGCAAAATGAGCTTGACGTGCACTTCTCTTCCTTCAGCATGACTTCATTTTATACTGTGACTCCAGCTTTGCTGCAACCCAACTCGTGTCAAGCTGTTACAGACCAACTCCGCACACATCCTTGCCCGGATAATCAGTGGAAAAGTTGACTCGGCCCCATCATCAGATGTTTTGTTTCTTTCAAGCATGTTTTAAGGATTAGCACATAAAAGCAACTGAAGGCCGTGGTCTGTCACGATCACTGTGGGGGGATTTGTGGATCATTATACGAGCTGCTTGCTAACATGAGGCTTCGGGGAAAAAGCTGAGCCCCCCTACCAGGGAACTTCATCAGGGGTCTGAAAAAGTTTTGTCATCTGATGTTTAACATTTTATCGTTAGCAGCCGTCTTTTATCATTAACAGTGTGACTCTTCGGTTCACCCCATTTTGCTTGCCTTGTTTAACTCTTTAGCCTCCCTGCATTGGGGAACACCACTTAAGAGTCCCTACGGCCCAAGACAGAAATAATACGTATTCTGACATATCAAACTTGTTTGGAAAATATTTGGTTTCCAGTCCAAATCTCTACCCACATTAAAATGGACAGTGCATGTGATGCCACAGCATCTCTGCGGGGTTAAGGTTAAGACTCTTCAGTTCCAAAAGATGAATTTTCTTCTTTTTCAGCCATCCTGTTGTTGAATTAGTGAGTTTTGGGTCATCATCTCCCTGCCTCACCCAACCCTTCCTATGCTTCAAGTCACGAACTGCAGCCCTGACATCATCCTCTAAAATTTCTTGATACAATTTTGAATTCATTTTTCATTGCCATGTGTCCTGGCCCAAAGGGCAGAAGACCAGATCAGGACGCTCCCTCCTGCACGTTTCACAGTTTAGATGAGGTTTCGGTGTTGGTATGAGGTGCCTTTTTTCCTAGAAACATAATGTTCTGGATTTTTGCCGGAGTTCAACTTTTGTCTCATTTATCTGTAAAACATAGCTATAGAAGAACAATCTTGAGACACGAATAACGCATTTCCTCAGTCTTAGAGATTTTTGCATGGCCATGCATTTTCCTATATTTGAAGAAGTTTTACGTACTGCGGACTGATAAATTCCCAGGTCTTTTGCAATATATCTGATACCTCAAAAGCTGTGTGACCTTTTCTTTTAAACGTGTACCTCAAGCAGCTCAGTTTAGTTACTTGTGTCTGGCCTGAAAGTATACGTTTGTGTTTAGAAACGCTACTATTATGAAAGTAATTTTTAAACTGCTTTAATATTTCTGCTCAGCAATGAGGCTGGGTTTTAGGATGCAATGACATAACTTTAATTATGTCACAAAGTTCTCATCATAGAGACACAGAAGCATGGAGCCACATTCAGAAACGTACCTGGTATCTCTACACTCTTATTAGATATCCTTCGGCACGTCTTACAAGTTGTTAGGGATCAAAGTGCAGAAAGAAATTAGGCCGGGCAGTTTAAAGAAATATGTTTAAGCAGTATGTACAAAGAGATCTACATTTAACTCCCAGTGATCTAATTAATATGCCATGTAAGCCACTCAGATGATATTACAGAGAGAAAGCGTAGCAAAGGCCATAGCTCATTCACACTTCTGTAAGGTGTAAGAATTGAACTTCAGGTGAGCTTTTAATTTGGAAACTAATGTTATCTATGTTATTCTTTTGACTACCAGTTCTGTTGGCTCACTGCCCATAGGGCTTACTCCTTAGTTCCCTTCACATCTTAAGTACTTTTATCTACATGTTTTTTTTTTCGGGGGGGGGGGGAGTAATACATGAAGACGCCGTAGCTGCATTAATAAAGGTGATTATGCACGTGATGCGATTCATGACCACAGCAGGGTCCGCAAATTCAAATTTTGAATACTGCACATCTTAAACTTTTAACTGAAAATGAGTCATTAACAAAAAAAAATCAGAAGAGAAAACCAGTTGCATTTTCTTTCTCAGGAATTATGATCTGAAGCAGACATTCCTTTCGCTGGCTGGCAAGGAGTCACCTGTAAAGCTTGCCAATCACTGTGACTGACAGTTCTCAAGTTGAAGAGTCTAATTTCTGTATGTTTTTGATTGGTTTGTCAGCTTTTATCTGGGGACCCTATTTGGTATTTTTTTTTTTTCCACAATGAAAGGACATGTCTGTCAAGATGACTGACAGGCCTCAGGCCCTGTGTGGAAAAGCAGTGATTCCCAGAAGCACACTCTGCAACTTTCCACTAGAACAGAGTGAAAATGAAACCCAACCGTATGTCAAATGATGCACAGTTGTTTGCCAAAAAGGGGCTGTATGTGAATTTAGGAAAATCTTTCCATAAAGTGTGTCCTTTCAGTAAGTCAGATCTTGAGGAACAACAGCTACATTTTTTTGCTTATACAGTATTAACCTGTAGCATCCCAGTATTTTGTGGTTTTATATTTTTTTAAAAGAAGAAATTTCTGCAGCAACAAAGCAGAAATAACATGTAAAAGCTTACAGAAAGGCTCAACTACCTTCTTCTTAAGGGACCCATAACAGTGTTACATTAATTAAATAATATTTCAGGACAATGCTAAAATCATTTAATCATCTTTAAATTCACTACTCTATAGCACCATATGAGGAAATGTGTCCTGCTTAATAGAAGAAGAGACACCTGCAAATGTCCTGCACATAATATCAGTATGATTTCCCTCACTGTGAATCCAATATTGGAGATGGGGAAAAATTAATGTAGCAGCATATCGTTTAGCTTCCTACATGGTCAATATGAATTAGATTGTCGATGGATTTCCCCATCGTTTTGACTTTTCAGAAAAGAGCAAATGAGAGACCTAATTAATTGCATTGACATGTTAATAATATTGAATTAATTAATTAACACACACACACACCCACTGACACCAAAGTGCAATAAACAAGTATATTATACCTGCTTTATTGCCTTTTTTGGTTAATGTTACTTCAGTCATAAAGATAATGTGATGGTTCGTTACGTTGAAAGAATCACAGCATTGTGATATAGTCATTACCGAGGACAACATATTGTGATATTGTAGCATCACCAGTTAACTCTGTGATTTCTACCCCTATTTATTATTCCTGTTAACGTCTTGCCGGTAAACAAAAACCTTTGGATCTCCCACCGTTTCCTGTTTTACTCCCTTAAGCCTGTTCCCTGTTGTACCAAGCTCAGCAAAGCTGTTCATTAGTGATCTAGTAGTATCATTAACATAGTGACACTATTGGACCTTGCTGTTAACATAAAGCGTCCAAGGTGAAATGGTACACAGTGTTCGATTTCAATTAATACGTTGCTCAACTTGAATTGGGAATGCAATTGGAGCGTGCATTAGCGGATGAATTTACTTGGACACCTTGAGACAGATGAGGTTGTCAATGCATTGAATTCCATTGTGTTCTTGGCAAATGTGGCTCTTTGCAGCTCTGTCAGCTGCCATTATTTGTGTAACTTTTGAACTAAGGCTAGTATTCTTGCACACGTTGGATCTAAGTAGTTAGTTTTACCGCACCTCGTTAAGATTAGTCCACATGTGATTAATTATTATGGTTGTTATAAGCCCTGTGGTCATGTTAGTAAGCCATGTTGTCATTTACAAGAGATAGGGAAGGATTTGTCTTTGTGATTGCAGGAAATTGAGCTACAGAGTGCTATGACTGCACCTGACTGTATGGAAAGTAAGAGATACATCAAAGTTTAAATTATTGTCTGACGTCAGTAAATCAAAAAAAAATGTTTTTTTCAGAGCATACTGACAGAGAATTAAGCAAAGTTTTAAAATTTCACTGATACAATGATCCTACAGTTTAGTTGTTATAGTTAACTAAAACTAAAGTAAAAATTAAAAAAAATAGCCAACTAAAGTAAAAATAAAAACTACACTTTTGTAAACATTCTTAGATTTAGAATTTGTTAGATTGGTAAAATCTTCATTACAACTTTGTTGATGAGCATATTTATTGAGACTCTTAATGTCTACAAGACTGTGAGTGAACTGCTTTTAAAAAGTTCTGTGTTTTTTTTGCAATAGCTGTACTAATATTTCAAATTCTTTCCTCTGACATATGCCCTCCATACAATATTAATAAAAAAGGACTAAAACTAACAGTGAAAGTAGTAAAAATTAAACTAAAACTAAACATTTTCAAATGATAAATGTTAAAGTGAAACAAGAAATTCTACAGAAAGTTATTAGAAAATACAAAACTGCAATAAAAACATATTTTTTATGTAACTTCAAGATGAAGTAATGTAGTGTAAGCAATATAATTATGTTGAGTTTTTTGTTGTTTTTCTTTTCTATTGGTACACATTATATCGTCAATGATAAATCTCAATTTCAAAGTTTATAATCTACCTGTTTTAAATCCTTGGTCCAGTCTGCTGTCAAAACCAGATTCAAACCTGCTTACTGAATGTGTTTAATGTGCTGAGTTTAACCTTTAATCCATTAATTAAACCAAATCAGGTTATCACACTTTTATGTTTTTTTGGTTTTAGTTGTAAGCGTCAAAACACTCTTATGCCTGATACTGTGTGCAATTCACATGCTCTGTATGAGTGAATATAGCACACGTTCAAAGAAATCTGCCATCTTTGTGTGACTTTGCCAGTACACGTGCATGTTTGTGCTCCTTAAGCAGCAGGTGAGGACGTTCTTCCATCTGACCCACAGCTCCACGGGGCTTTATCTCTGCCGGTGTTCCACATTATTGATAGCTGCAGTGATATTGACAGGCGTTGTGGTGGTAGGAAAGGGAAAATAGGAGTTTGATATGACATATTGTGCCTCTCAGCAGGTCCCATAAATAACTTTGACACATTTTTGTATGCATGGGAAGGCCTCTGATTCAGCCTCCCATAAAAAATAAACTTCTATTATGGAATGTATTTGTCAAGTGGTGCAGTGATGGATGGACTAGTGTTTAGCCCTTGGCAGGTGGATGGGAGCCACTACAGCAAGCAACAGCAGAGGTTTGTGGGGAGGATTTGCTAAGGAACTGGTGGTGGGAGGTGGATGGGTGTTGGTGTAATTATTCAGCATGAAAGGGGATCATTTCAGCACCTGCTTTCTCTTTCCCATCAGGTTTTATTGTGACAGGATCTTGTCCTCTTGTACAGTGAGAGGCGAGAGCAGAAATAGAACTAAGACGACATGTGCAAGATAGTCTTTGGCCTGGAAGAAGTCAGTCTGCGTTATTCAACATTTAAATATGTGTTTTAGGACACCAGGTCAGGACTACATAAAGGTCAAAGAAATAATTTGAGGTCACAAGACAACTGATAGGAGATGGCAAAAGCCCTAATCGCAATAATACAGTTATGTAACACGATTACTCGTTAGCATCATGCATTCGTTTGACGTATATGAATTACTAAACTCTTCAATATGGTGGGAGATACGGGGTCATGTAGAAGTGAGCCACAGAATGGGTTTATTTCACTATCAAACCCATCTTACAAGGATAAGCAACAGCCCCCACCACGGAAGGTCTGTGGGTGCAGACAGGGGTAGCAAGAGGTGTCGTAGATGGCAGTGAAGTGAAGCACTTCAGTTAAACATCATGAAAGCCATGGGGAGAACCACGGAGGGCAAAGTCCCTGTAGGTACATCTAGGGAAGCCTTTTTAGAACTTTTACTTCCTCTAACTGGATCTTTTTGACCACAGGCTCTCTTTTAATTATTGACCTAAATATGGAGTGAGTTTGAGCTCAAAAGGGATGAAAATCCACTGCAGTAAAGAAAACAGGAGCAGTATGAAAAAATATGAAACAAAACTAAATTTTTAAAAAAAAGTCTGTTTTTTTGTGCTTCCAATCATTGCAGTTTTCATGTAAAAATAAGTCCTGTAGCATTAATCAGAAATTTAACAGTTGATTAATATAAATCATATTAATCTCATGACTCATGTTTAATAGTAGATACCGCTTTGTTTTTAGGATACACGAGCCAGAAAACTTATGACCCAATGTTTATTAATAAATAAAAATGTCACCTACCTACCGAAAGTAAAAGCACTCAGCATTCAGAATGTTTTCTTTTTGCCTAATCTCACAATTATTAAAATATTTTCTCTAACCTCCCATATTTTTTCGTATTACTGTAATTAAACTATGCGAATGCATATTATGCGAATCTGCTCGTGTTTTTGCTGCACATTGTAGCAATGTGTTTTTGTTGTCTTCAACAAGACAGTGAAAGGAGAACAACATCCCACATGCCCCCTTAAGCGTTGTTGCTTAGCGTCATTGATTCATTTTTCTGCCTCAGGGCCCCACTGGGCATGTTGGATTTCATTTCATGTCTTCATCTTCCATGGTCGTAAAGACGTCTTGACACAAATGGAAAAAACAGACACGCAGGCACATACACACAAAAATGGTTGTAGCAAATAGGAATCTAATCTCACCAACTAACAGTTTATTCAAGGCTCCGCAGCCGAACGTTCGTGTAGGGTAGCTCTACTATTCCTGCTAAAAGTATTTATGCATTAACAACTCTCAATAAGGGGGAGTAACCCCTTTTTGATTGCCATCCATCCAGCTTGTGTAATTCAGGTTTTGCGGGGGCTGGAGCCTATCTCAGCTATCAAAGGGCGAGACTGTCGAGGGACAGATCGTCGATATAGCACATGGCTAACAGAAAGAGACAGACGACCATTCACGTCTATGGCCACGAATCACCAATTTTAACCTAATCTTTGAACTGCTGGAGGAAACGGGAGTACTCTGAAAGCACACCCGCATGGGGAGAACATGCAAACTCCATACAGAGAAGCCCCAGCTGACTGGTGCTTTCAAACCCAGGACATTCTAGCTGGGAGACCACAGTGCCAACCACCTCCTTGCTATAACGTGCTTCCCTGTTTTGATTGCATAGTACCCTAGAATAGCATCAGGATGCTCCTGATTATACAAAACATTAGCAAGGTTACTCTTGCTAATTGCTTTCTTTGTTTTCCAGAAACAATAAAAGAAATAAGATGAGCCGTCATTTGCATATGTTAAGGTGATTTTATTGCTTCAAACGTGCACAGTGTCAGCTGTAGTTGATAAGGTATGTGGGGATGTGGGAGAGTAGCCTACGACAAGCTTGTGAAAATGAGAGCCTTAATGTCTAGTCTAGCGCTACAATAATAGACTGTTTTATTGTCTCTGTATTGATGACATTTGACTTCAGTGCCTACAGCATTACTCGCGTACATCAGGGCAAACTGTCTTTTGAAAGCCTTTATTAAGCAAAGGACTCAATGCTGCTACCTCCACTTACATGCTGAATCAGATCATAAAAAAATAAAAATGAAAGAAAAAAAAAATCAGGTAAATCTGTGCAGTGGGACTCCTTTTTAAGCAGTCGCCCGTGAACTCGCTGAACCAGAAAGCATGTGATGGAGAACACTTAGACCCTCTC
Source organism: Etia nguti (assembly GCA_015106755.1). NCBI lineage: Eukaryota > Metazoa > Chordata > Actinopteri > Cichliformes > Cichlidae > Etia > Etia nguti. The sequence goes on from VUQG01008169.1 coordinate 16,238, forward strand.
ATCCATTTCACATTTGTTCCAATCAATTATTGAAGTAGACAGCCAATTACAAATGAGAGGATTTGAGTGCCCGGCTTTCGTTTCTCCAAAGGCTTGCATTAAATGTCTCCTCGTGGTGAATAATTAGTGCGATTAATTTACTGTTGGGCGCAAGAGGTGTTTTCATCTGTCCGTCGGCAAACGACCGTCCCTTATATGATTTAAAGTATTAAGATGAGCAAAGGGGGGGGGGGGCGTTGTGCTCGTCAGCATGCTATAACAGGTCGAGATGAAGTTTTAATTGTGTTTTGATCCATGCGATTACATATAGCATTCTAGTTTTTAATCTGCAATTACTCCCTTCTTTGTCCCTCTAATTGGGATGGTTGAGTACCATTGCATGCAAATGAGGGCAGTTATAAAGGAATTGAGTGTTTAAAAAAAAATGCATCAAACATCTGATGTTCTCACACCCTGGCAAAAAATCAAAGACTTTTTATTATTTTTATTTATTTATTTATTTACCATCTTCCGGTTTGCGATTGATTACACTTACAGTTTGTTTAATTTGATGGCCAGATTGACAGCAAAGTAATTTATCTGTCTGCACTGAGTGACAGGCCATAATGGACTGACATTTCATGGTGATGCTCCGACTCTGGATAATTTCCAGTTTGCAACTCATCAAGAACACCCACACTATAATGAAAGCTTGAAAAAGGATGTGATGAAACACTAGATTTATTCGCAGTCACAATGAAGCTTAAGAGAGACTCGTCAGCTTTTTAACGTGCCTGGATTTGCATCCCCCTGGAAAGCCCCCTCTCTTCATTTCTAAATGTGGAGCGAGCTCTCTATAAAAACGCTTTGTCCTTGCTCTCAATTACAATCTGAATTAAAAGAAACAAGTAGAGGACAGAAACGGCAAACTCCTGGGTTAGTGAGCCTCCCACAGGATCGAGGGAAGCACAGGTGCACAAGGTCAGCACCCATTTTCTCTGGAGACTCCCTTAAGGGCAAAAGTGCCTATGATGGAATAGAGTGGCAACAGAACAGACAGGACAACTGCTGTAGGCCCGCGGCACTCAATCATTCTCCCAGTCCAACAATAGAGCTCCATATCACGAGCTCCCAACAGACTGCGAGCCACGATACGTCCACCTGGTAACTTTGGGTTTTAGATTCACTTCTACTCCTTCTGTATGTCTCCAGAGATTGAAGTTGTGTACCCATTCAGTGCATGTAATGCTTAGTGTAAACAACCTCACTATTTTAGTTGTATCATCAGCAACTCGTAGGATTTAAAAATAAGATGCCTTAAAGCTACATTGCTCCCTATATCCCCATCAAAAATCCTTAAAAGTCAGTGAAGCTCAAACATGATCTCACTGGATTACAACACACAACATAAACTTCATCCCAATCTAGTTGTGTACCTATGCTAATCAACATTAAAACCACCTGCCTAGTATTGTGCAGGTTGTCCTTGTGCTGCCAAAGCAGCTCTCACCCTTCAGGCTTGGACAGGGCAGGAGAACTTTTGGGCTCTCCGGTGATGGTTGGCACCAGACTCCTTTGGATCCTGTGGGTAAAGACTCTCTTGTGTTTTGCTTATTATAAGGAGAAAATGTGTGTTCGCTCAGCGAGACACAAGATACAGAGTTTAGGTTAGCCGTTTACTCATTTCTACCTCAAAACGACACCCGTTTAAACAAAGGGTGTAATCCTGCAGATTTAAACTTACTGTATCTAAAGCAGCTTGGTCGTGTGTGGGACTTTATTAAATCAATGGCCCTTAAAAATAATTTATGTATAAATAGTACAATTTGTTTTCCCACCCTTAGGTTGTACCTGGATTTATCGCAAAAGTTCGATAAGCCTGCATCCGTTATAAAAGTCAGAACACAGAGCTGATAACTAATAGGAATTTATCTTTTTGAATAATTAGATAAACACCTTCTAAATCCTTATTTTTCATTTTAATCCTTTACGACGAGATTTGCTGAATAATAGGAATTCAAAGTGTTTACTCACTGTGAACGCAAACGCGGTAGACGTGTGCATTTAGTTACCCTCATGTTTATGCTCACAGGTTAAAGGGATGTGATGTGTGCAGCATATGCAAGGCTTTGCATGCAGATGTGACACCATATGTCTTTATTTGACAGAGGGTTGACGCTCTGTCAGAACCATATCATGCTAATTTGAAAATCTGGTCCCTACATATGCACATAAGCCACGAGCAGAATCAGACATCTCTTTGTGTTGTGTGTGTGTGTGTGTGTGTGTGTAGTAAGATCTATTGTTTGACCCGCACCGCTATCAAGAGAAACAGGCACACACTCTACATCGACCCTCGACTACTTGTTTTATTCACATCCCTGAATCCACCCCACTAGTATTCCATCATTTTGATTAAAAGACTGATTCTGTACTAAAACTATGCAGAAGTTGGGAGCTCTAGCAGCCAGTGACATTTGAGGATTCATATATTTTCATAAACTTTTAACAATGTCAGTGGGACATGTCTTCAATCTTAGCCTCACAATGGCAAAGGCACTCAATCTTTCTTTAGGTCTCGACAGAACATTTGAATACGAGCGCAGGGTTATTAATGTAACAGTTCACAAGGAAGGCATCGGAAGAGTTTTTCATAGGTAAGAATTGAAAGACTTCCACACCTGCCAACACTTAGCTTTCAAAATCAATGTTTGTTTTTAAATTAATTAATTATTTGTTAATGTATTTATTAGGGGGTGAGATGGGGTGTGAGGTGTCAGGGCTTCTCCCAGTCTCATTATTGTATATTCATCACAACACTGATGTGTGAAATCAGTTTGATGACAGTAAAGTTATTTTTCCTTAACCAACTTTTTATAATAACCAACATGAAAGCAGTAAAGTGTGAAATGATTTTGGTGACACTGCTTTGTGTTTTTTACTAGGTCAGTTTTTACATTGTTGCACTCTGTAGATGGTGCGTGCACATTTGTTCTCCAGCACCTCGTTCCAATGGCAGACAAGTTGAAACAACTATCATGTGCATCTCAGATAACTTGAATGAAAAATGCTTGTAACTAGTTGTCTACAGTTTGGAAAAGGTGCTGTTTGCACTTCTACAACATTTCAGTTGATTAAATTCTGGAAGCTGGACTTTGAATTAATATTTTTCTAACTACACCAAAGACAACAGCTCTCGATTACTCACAGCTGAAGAGGTTGTCATCTGTTTAATCTTGTGTGTTTTTAAGGTTTTGCTCTTTATAGTGTCTTTGCAGAAAGAAGAGCTGAAGTTAGATCAGCTTATTCAAAATCTAACTGGTGTGTCTGAGCAGAGATTAGCTGCCCACACCGCTACAGTTTGGCAACTTACATGATATTAAATGAGCACACAACTTAATCATCATCATTTACAGTGCTGCATGGCCAAAATTCAATCAATATTGGCATCACAATTTTTTGTCACAGTTATTTTTCCATTGTAGTGATAAAAATGTTGTTATTCCACTTTTATGTGTGCGTAACACTGGATTCACATCCATGTTGTGTACCATTCCCACTAATGTACAAATATTTGTGTAAAAATAAAATTGGTACTCCTTATTAAACTAAATTTAGGGAAAACTGAAAAGATTTTGAATAGAAAAGTCGCACCAAAACTCAACACAAAATTAAATTCACGCTACATTTCTGTTAATTAAAATTCATTTGCAGACAAATATAATGTTTTTTCAGCTAAATATAAAGTCTTTCACATTATTCATTGTACCTGCATGATGGATTTAATGAAAACTTTAGCCAAGTACTGAATCACCATGAGATCCCGCTACCTTTCCCCTGCAATGTCTTGTATACAGCTCAGGTTTTGTCATGTTAGATATAATTATAAAGGGTAGAACAGATCTTTTGTCCAGTGTGTTTCTTGAAGCCTTCATTACTCACTGTGTTTATTTTATATTTATCTTTGGCCAAGTGGAATAGAGTTGTGTTGGCAACTTCAGTGCATCTTTGTGAACTGCATGCATACGCTGAGCAGCTGTACAGGCTTGTTTTTATGGACATCTAACTTGTTGTTGGATGATTCAGCTTAGCAACCATTGCACTGTTTTTCTTGGCCTTCATGCATTCATTGTACTGCAGTTTGTGATGTGTTTTCAGATGTCTCAATAAGTTAGTTGTGTTTCTTTGCATGTGATTTCTTCTTGGTGAACATGAATGAAATCCAAAGTAGTATTTTCTAAACAGCGAATGATGATCCACTTCAAGTTTTTCACTTTCTGCCATGGCAGACCTTTAATATTTTGTTGCATATCTGTCTTTTAATGTAAGGTTAATCATCCAGACTAGTCCAGGAAACTTCAAGCAGCACAATCCAAAATTACATTAACTTTAAATATAACTGAAAATTTTGATGTGCTATTTTTTTATGTTTTGTTTTAACTTTTGGCATCTTTTATTCCGACGAAGTGAATGTTTCTCCAACTATTTAATGGTTTTGAAATTTTTCCTCTGCCTGCGGTGTAAAACAACGTATTCAGAAACAGAATCAAATGCATGAGAGCTTAGTTAGCAGTTGGCAGAGCTAGGTAGTGCTAGCTACAGATATAAACATTACTTTGAAAGCAACTGCTGCCTTTTGAGGCAAGATTGTAGACAAAAACAATAATAAGAAATGAATCTCATGACCATATTATAACAGTTAGCAGAAACTATACAATTAGAGGAGAAAACGTTCTATAGAAGTACCACATTTAACCATTGTCAGGTCAAATTTAGATTTCTGTGCTTTGATGTCAGTCGTGGTAGGAAAGTCCATGCTCGATTGCCTGAAATTGTGGGAGAGGCTGACAATCAAGTTTAATCTAAATGGTGGTATTGATTTTTGAAAGTTTAAATCAGGAAGGCAGAAAAAAAAGAAGAGGCAATATTTTTTCACCTCACATCCCACAAGTAGAACTGCTCGACTATTGTGCTCCCCTTTGTTTTGCTGGAAATATTTGTTTTTTCCTCATTTTCTTGTTTTGTTTCCTCCTGGACAGTCACATCTTCCTACCTTTGCCCCTCCTATCTCCTTTTTACCCCCCTTTCCTCTCTTTATCCTTGTGTATCACAGCGTTCTTGTCATAAGAATGAATTGAATTTGTCCCCTTCACTACAAACAACAATAGACAGAGGAGGGACCTTCAGGAAAACAAATCACCACCTCCTGTCCCCGTTGGGGATTGAATGTTTGTGAGTCTACTGTCTATGCACGTGTGCATGTGTATTGCTGATGAGGCTGAAGGGGCAGGTGAGGAACAGACCTATGCCAAAGAGGTACCCAGGGTCATTTATTAACATGTCATCCTCACAGTGTCTGTTGAACCAGCAAGAGATCGAGACAAATGATGTTAATAATAATAAGTAGCCCTGTGGTGAAACTAGGAGGTCTGCACTGCTGTCCACGTAGGGCACCTGATGCTTATTATTAAAATTAAAAGGTGATAAGTTAGCGTCTGCACTGCTCTATCTAGAAATGCAAAAGGCATCAAAAGCTTAACAATGAGACTCGGGTTCCTACATAAGATGAATGCGTTCTTTTTTTTTTTTTTTATGTTTCTATTGCATCGCAAGGCATTATGCTATTACTATTATAACTAAGTACCACTGTAGGCTATATGAGTTGTGTCAGATGTTTAAATTAAAGATGTGTACAATTTCAAAAGACAGGCTTTGTGACAAAAGCCCAAAATATCACCGATCCATCAGTAGATGCTCTGGCTCATTGGGTGGGATGACTAACTCAGCCCTTAGTGTTACACATCCACATTCAAGGACACTTCTTATATCCTCAATCATGAAAAATGCATTACTCAGGTATCCTGAGATCTCAGGTGGGCTTGCCATTTGTTAAATCCATGTCATAGTGTTAAACAATGAGCTATGCTAAAAAGGTACCTAAAAAGTTCAGAGTTTCCATCTAGATTTGTGGTAGATCCCAATTTTTGGACTCACACACGCACACAGTACCACTTAATTGTGCATCTTTAGGATTTTTTGGTGAGATTGCTCACATTCAGAGTAGTTTAAGTGATATATCACAATAATACTTTACAGGGCTATATTCTGTCATGTAGTTTATAACAAAGCTCATCTTATTTTATTGGCACATTCAGAATGTTGTAATCTAATTTCAGCTTAAGTAATCTAAAAAATAATGGTGTTAGTAAATGCTGTTATTTGACGTGGAAGATTAATTTTTTCTCACCTAAAATACCTCATTTTGTTTTTGGTTTGGCTTTTTACGCATCGGTGTTTGTGAAGAAGACTGTTGTTTATTGGCCTTTTCTGTATTTTAACCTTCTAAATACCATTTCTTGTGGCAATTTAAAAAGTAAACTATAATGTGATGTGCTATATTACCAGCACAGTCCAGTAATAACAAAATACAGCAGAATAAGAACGAAAAGTTAAACAGAAATATCTGATTAATGAATGAGACGGAGAAAAAAGGCACATCTCTGTTAGAATGTGCAGCAAGATCCGATTAATAAAATGGGAAAACACTGAAAAGGTTTCAGTACTATTCATATCCACATCTTGTAACATTCACTGGAGTCAGTCATTTTCATGCAGCATTCATAATTTTATCGCACAAAGACATTTTGTAAAAGGGAACAAGCTCAAACCTTATTCTCACATAATAGCCCCATTGACAACATAGTAATTCAACCTTAGTGCATGACCACTGGAGGCCTGTTTCAGCTATTCAGACCACGAGAATATTCCTTTTATGACCATGTTTAATTAATTGTGGAGGAAGGGAAGACACAAAGACAAAATGGCTTGGCTTTAATTGGCCTGACCGAACATTTTCATTACAGAGAGGGTATATCTATCTCAGACAGTTTCAAAGACAAAACTTGGTCTTTTCAGGAAATATTGTGCTTTATGGGAGTATGGCAGTGTGGGTGATTTGTAGCTACTTTATGCATAAAAAACAGAAAGATATGAATGGATAAATGCAATATCTTTCATTACCAAGATTTGCAGTAATGGAGGCGATTCTAGTCAGTTAATTTAGCTGTCTGATGTTTTATAGTAAAAAAAAAAAGTTTTAATTTCAATGTAATCTAGCCCGACAACACACACACACACACACACACACACATATGGAGAGAGAGCACCTTCTCCTCATGTTTGTCGCCAGCTCGGTCGCAGACTGCTGTGGGATGGAATCCCATTCTTCAAACAGTATTCGTCACAAGTCAGCTAATGTGAATGTGCTGGTCATCTGGCAAACTGATCCCACAGTGTTCAGCGTGGTTGAGGTCAGTCCATCATCTCCACTCCCAAATACAGGAGATAGTCTCTGTTAAATCCCACTCTGTGTGGCGAGCGTTGTCATCTTGGAGGATAGTTTTCAGTCCCAGACCAGATTTGTCAACTCTGCCTACCTGCCTGCTCAACCTGCAAATGCATTTTCCTTTCTAATGTGGAACCATTTAGGGGGAAATAAACAGGTTTTCCAACAGTATAAGATTTATTACATAAGGCACCGTTAGAACAAAGAAATCACTGACCAAACACAAATGTTCTCACTTTTTCTGCTAAGTTTATATACACAGAAACTGCTTTAATTTTTAGTCACACGTTCATAAATGAGCTGAGGTTTTGGTCTGTATTTGGTAGCATCAGAGCTGCAGATTGGCTGAGCATGACTGAACATCCATTATGCAAATCTCTTATTCTAGGACTTTCTACATAAAGGTGCACTAAAGGTCCCCTCTTAATGATTTGAGCTTTGTGACATAGTGTGTTATTCTGCTGGAATCAACCATCATAAGATGGGTACACTGTGGTCATGAACAGGATGGACATGGTCAGCAACAACAGGTCTGATACAGTGTTTAAATGATGCTCAGTTGGTGCTAAGGCTAATGTCCCAACCACACCATTACACCACCACCAGAAACTTAAACCTCTGATGCAAGGCATGATGGAGCCATGTTGGAGCCATGTTTTCATGCTGCTTATGCCCAATTCTGTTTCTACCTCCTGAATGTTCCAGTAGGAACTTCGCACAGCAACCTCTGTAAATCCTTGAGATGGTTATGAGAGAAAATCCCAGTAGATCAGCAGTTTGGACAATACTCAGACCACTCTGTCTGTCCCCAACAGCCACGTCACAATCAAAATCACTTAAATAACCTTTCTTCTCCGTTTCTGTACATCATCTCGACTATGTCCATCCATCCATTTTCGTCTGCTTATCCAATTCAGGGTCTTAAGGTCTCCAGGTCTATCCCAGCTGTCATAGAGCATAGAGTACACCCTGGACAGGCCAAGAGTCTATCACAGGACTCTGTGTGTGTGTGTAAATGTAGTACATCCATATTAACTGCAATTGCTTTGTTCCATTATGGGCCATATGAATGTAGGTGCTTTAATGTTGTGTTTTGTGCATATGCTCTAAGCTTTATCAGATATCCGTTTAATTTATTAACTAAAGAAGCTTGGTGAATCTGCATTTCCTGAGGCATTGTGAGTGAATTTAGCATTCCATTAGCTGCTACATTTTACAGCTGTCATTCAGATTTACCTGTGGTTATGAACAAATATGCTGCTGCTATTGTAAGCCTTATCCCAAAGCAATAAACTGTATGTTCATGCAAATTCAGAGGCGTTCAGTGGTGATTATGATAAGTGCAGTAATCTCCTTATCTCATCACAGTCTCTTTGGTTACTGAAATGTGCTATGAAATGCATCAATACACACAGAAATTGAGCAAAACTGCAACTAATGCCACAGTCTTTCTTCCTTATGTTCTCCTTACAGCGTTATGCTGATGGTGTGAAACTACGCCAACTACATCAATCACAAAGTTGGAAATCTGCTAAAAGTGCAGTTACCGGTGCAGTTATTTTTCGCAGATGCAAAAGAAATGTGTAAGCCTTGTTTCACACTCGTTTTACCAGCTGGCTGCCATAGCTTTCCATACGGCATCATATTTGACAAAGACTTGCAGGTCACGTTTCACCAACCGATGGAGCCCTTTGTTCGGAGTTGGTCATTCCCGGTATTGCGTGACGAAGAGGACAACAGCAAATCTGCCCGGCAACAAACAGATCAACATCAATATTTCATAGCATTTCAGTCACAAACTTCATATTTAATAGCCTGTCAGTCAGTGCTAATTACATGGTGAAGTAACTCTGGCCTGTTGTTCCAACAAAAGGTTGTGATACATTCTGTTGTTTGCTAGTAAAGCACAGCAGTGACCCTGATGACCTTGCAATAAATTACACCTTTACTTCGATATGAGCAGATATCTGTTATATCATCTGCGCAAGGACACGGGCTACAATAGCAGCAGAGTGACAGACACAATAAATAACATTTAAGGACTCAACATGTCACCTGTAAATACCCATAAATGCCATTACCTCACTTCATAGCATGTAGCCATAAACGGGTGATGAATAGAGTCTTCCAGTGCATCAGTACAACAGGTTTCTAAGAGCCCATTGATTTTGGATTTGAAAGTGAGCGTTAACGCTGAGCACTTACAGCAACTTGCTGACAGTACAGCAAACACTCCCACAAAAGCTATTAGCACCTTGTTAATGCTTTCAGCGCCTTTTCACATAAGCCAAGGTCACATAGCCTTTTCAGTTTTGTCACGCGTCACAAACGGTCTGAGATTATATAAATAAAAACATATGGAGATGGGTGGGGGGAAAAAAATAGAAAAGTTTTGTGGTTAATTATGCCACATAATTCAATTTTGATTAATAATTAATGTCTCCTTTCCTAACTAAATATCTATAATTAATCAACAAGTCATAGCAAGAGAGTAGGCTAATTGGTTTGAAAACACAAACCTGAATACTTAATTCATAGAGGAGGCTGACATCGCTAATTGCTGGAGTAATCAAAGCTCCACCCTTTGGGATTTGACGAAGAGATTGGTAAATGGGGGTTAGCGTGATCCTTCATAGCATTATCATGACAGCTCCATTTATAACCAGATGAACATCACAGATGACAAATACAGTAAATGGCGAAAGGCTTGCTGCATTAGGCTGTCTGAATGATAAACTCGACTGATTGAACCATTCGAGGGGTTTCACCTAAGACTGACTTGTAGCTGTTTCACAAGTAGCACGCGGTGCAATAACTCAGTCAACGCGAGAGCACCTGTGTCTTGCTGTTAGTGAAAGGGCAAAAAGATGGCTTCAGAGTTCAAAGCAACACCAGGACGACACACACCAATTAGTTAAACTGCAGGAATGTCTTAAAGACATAAAGACCTGGATGGCCGCTAACTTTCTGCTTCTTAATTCAGATAAAACTGAGGTTATTGTATTCGGCCCTGAAAATCTTAGAAATATGGTATCTAACCAGATTCTTACTCTGGATGGCATTACCTTGGCCTCCAGTAACACTGTGAGGAACCTTGGAGTCATTTTTAATCAGGATATGTCATTCAATGCACATATTAAACAAATATGTAAGACTGCTTTCTTCCATCTGCGCAACATCTCTAAAATTAGAAATATCCTGTCTCAGAGTGATGCTGAAAAATTAGTTCATGCATTTATTA
>VUQG01008181.1:11646-29002 GCA_015106755.1 Etia nguti
AACTAAAAGTCATTGGATCAGTGCTTCTCTGCCAGACTAGTTAATTTTCTCTCAGTACTTCTAAAGATTATTTGCCCTTGTTTGACGCAGTCATTGTGTTTGACATGATGATATAAGAATAAAGTCATCTGTAAGAATTTGTACTATAAGAGGAGCTTAGAAGAGCCATGGATTATATCATGTTCTTGTTTTTTGCTTATCACCGCCCAGTTTTCAAATCAGTCTCTAATCTTGTTCACTCTGTGTTAGAAAATATAAATTCTACTGGACCTATTGGGGGTTTCTTGTAATTGATATATTATGTATAGAACTATTTGCAATACATGTGTCATTTAAAAAGAAGCAAAAATTCAGTTTGATTTATTAAACAATGATTTGTACTCATTGGGATTTCATTTATTACGTGTGTGTCTCTTTGTGTGTGCTTTGAAAGAGCCCTCATCTTGTTTTCTGTCTGACTCGGAGTGGACGGCACACTACGCACCCGGATTTCCTCACACTAAAGCCTTTATTCGCTTCAGCAGATTCTTGCGTAGATATGGACAGGAATGGGAATGAGCTGGCAGCTTTTGTGAAGAGTGCATTTTGTGAATTCTTGTAGCGAAGGAAGTGAAAGAGCCCTTTTTACCCTGCTCTCATCTCACGCTGCCATCAGGTGCAGTTGTTCATGTAGGCCACAGTGGCTATATGAAGAGATCTTATCAAATGGAATAACCCGCGCCGTGTTTATTGCTTCACAAGACCATATAGAAAGCATGCAGAATTGTTTGCCAGTTTTTGCAATAGTTTGATATTTTGCAATCCTGAAGCTTTTTGGGAATACATCTGCTAAACGCATATCATATTATCATACTATATTAACATGAAATGCTATTGGTCTGTGGAAACCCCAAGTTTAAATCAATACGATGGAAGTAATTAACACAGAGAATGTTTTATATGTAGAATGAATATACAGCAATGAATGCCATGCCATTAAAAAAACTTATCCATAACTTATGAGGCATATGAAGTGCTGTGCATTTAGGACTCAGTGCTTTAAAGTGCCAACTGTAGGAGTCTGAGTCCTGCATTACACAGTCTATGAGCTACATCCTGCTCATGTGCTCTGCTGCACATTTGCTGCTCAGTACTACCCCTTTCTGGCACCACGGCCACAGAGACTGATTCGATTGTGTCACTTTTTTATGGCATGGGCTTTGAAAACAAACACTTGGCAATGATGACATTTTTTTTTCTTAGCTGTATTTGCTGCACCCCCTTACAGTGCTGCCACTTAAAGCTGACAAAGTCATGATATGTCTCTTCTATGTCCATATAACACCACTGCATGCTATGCAAAATGTTTGGCATGAAGGTATAAAGCATTATAAAGTTCTAATAAATTATGACCACAATGGTAATTTTTTCTGGACCTCGTTAAAAGCTGTCAATTTAAACACTTATGTTATAAATGTATTTATAATGCCCTGTGCATGATGTAAGATGCTTGTAATGCATTACAGGTAAGATCTTGATGGAGAGTTGAGGACAGGGGATGCTCTGCTTCTAGTTTTTGAATGTCTTTAAGCCACATTTTTTAAGTACATATAGTGTTAATTGCACAATTCATGCATTTATGTGTATGTATATGGAGTCTTTGTTTAGTAATATCAAACCCTTTTTATTTGAAAGATTTTTTAAAACATTTTTTACAATTGATTAAAACAATAGATGAACTCCAAAATAAACTGGCAATAGAGAGATTATAAATATGCAATAAGCACATAAATGCAGAGCGTTCAGCAAACTGTGTCATGTGATTTTTTTCCAGTTGCAGGTTGTCTCCATATGGTGGCTAGAAGAAACTCTGTCGTCACACAAATACATTTTGGCTGGTATTTCACATGTCAACGTTAACAAACTATAGTACAAAAAGAAGTATAAAACAAGGAAGAATTCACTTACCAGGAGTGAATGGGGAAACAAAAAAATCAGTGAACAGGATGATGTTTATATTTACACAGTACAACATGGATATCAGCTGCAGTCACATAAGATTTAAAAACAAAGAGGTTACCGGGTAGGTCTGCTCCACACACAGAACGTTTCCTGAGCATACAATAAAATGTAATCATCATCATCCTCATCATCAGATCTCTTCATCCCTACGAGTGCTGCCAGGGACGCCAGTTCCTGTGTCCTCACCATTGTTATGGTGACGAGCGGCTTTGGAAGCTGCGTGGCCGGATCATCATTCTGACTTTGCGTAGGGAATAATAATCAGAGTCTTTCCAGGAGTGCCAAACAATTCCATCTGGACCCAGCGGCCCGCGCCCTTTGGGAGTGTAATGGCCTCCCTGCATGATGATGAAGAAGGAGATAAGTATTTCTCTTTAAAAGTGTAAAATACGGGGTAATCTGTGTATCCTTACCCTGTAATAGACTCCATTAAGGTTGGCGTAGAAGCACTGGTTATACCACCAACCGCCATGTGAGATCTCAGCGCAGATGTTTCCACTGTCTGGCGTACTGAAGCTCTGTTTATCATGGTACCAACTGAAAGAGTCCTGAACCGTACCACTGAAGCCTGACACATGGAGACGGAACTGATGCTCCTCATCTTCCACACTGCAAGAAATTATGTAAGGAATTCAGTTGGTTGTGTATGTTTTGGAATATTCAGCCCAATGAAAGTCTGTACAGTTTGTCATCTTCTGCCATCTGACACTAACCTGAAGCTCTGGTAGAGGGCATGCTTGTGCTTGTTGCTCCAGTCTTCCAGGTCAATGCGCAGGCTGTAGTCTCCCTGGGTACTCAGATCATGTATGTGGTCATTGCCTAACCAGAACTCTGAGTGCAGCTCACCAAATCCATCCCTGTAGTCCCTCCAGTTGCGATCAAAGCTCACTGAGCCATCAAATCGCCGCTGAATCACAGTCCATCCACCACCTGGAAGAAAGTGTAAAATTCATTCCATGTCACAAAGATGGTATTGCATTTATGTGTTGGATGAAAATAACTAATGGACAATCTTTGACACTGCTTTTGAACTTATGCACATGAATAACGATATTTTTAAACCACGGTGATGATGTGGTGTTGTATGGTCACATTAATCATGTCCAAAGTTTTCAAATAATGAGTGTTTACACAGTTAAAGCTCAGGCTTTAGACTGCTCCAAATACTCTGTTTTAGTCAGGTATTTCTACTCTTGGCTATATATGATATCACTAAGAGTGGACATGATCATATGGTCATTTTAGGCACACAGCTCTGGCTGTGAGCACAGACCTGCTGTTCGAATCTTCTGTTTTGAGGGGCAGCAAATCAGAAGAAAGTTGGCTTAAAGAGAGGAGGAAGTGGGGGTAAAAACAGACTGTTTTAGGCAGGAAATGAACTCAGGGACTTTGCCAAGGATGAGTGTGAGACTGTAAATCATGCAGTGCTACTATAGCAGAGTCCCAGAATAATAACATAGAGTTGACAATTACCACCATAGCTTCCCTTTAATCAGGACTGCTTCCACATGACTCACCATCTGTGTCCATATCGCAATAGACTTCCACAGGCATCCCTGCCAGTGATGGCACCACAGTGTAAAGGCCAGATCTCCTGACACCATTGTGGTAGATAGAGGCACAGTCTATAGGACAGTTCCTCACATGCTGGATCTCTGAAAGAAGAGTAAAACAGGCAAGACAGTGTCAGAGAAAATCAACAAGTGGTATTTGGCACCCTCTGCTGGAACATCATTGCTTGAGCATGTACCTGGGTGCAGCACATCGTGAGCACTCATGAGAGGATTGGGTCGGACAATGTTGATCAAACAGCCAGGGCTTCTTTTTACTTTATCCACCAGAAGTGTCAGATTATGGAGTTGGTTCTAAAAGTAAAGACAAACAGAGGCCAACACTCAAAAACACTTTTGCTACCATTTATGACAAAAAAGAGAGAAGAAATTCTAAGAAAATATCCCCAAATAGTAATAACCTGAAGGTCTAGGATCAGAGTCCCCTGTAAGTGCAGCAGGGTAGTGGCTTCAGCGTAGTGCAGCTCCAAGTCATGAAAACGCTGCTCCAAGGAGACGTTCAAGTGGACCCTCTCTTCACTCTGAAATCATTGAAGCAGAAAGACACAGACTCACATGTGAATGAAAGCATGTGCAACAATTGAGAGAAGTCCATTTTTAAATTAGTTCAACATAAAAGGAAAGAAATCATTCGTGTTCCTGTGAGGGATATATCAGTGTTCCAGGAACCCTTGATTCACATGTTAGGACATGCAATATCTGCCAAACCAACATCTACATCTACCCATCCATCTATCCATCAGGGAAGGGTCGTGGGGCCTGAAGAAGCCCAGACCTCCCTCTCCCCGGCTACCTCCTGCAGTTCATCTGAGGGAACACTGAGACGTTCCCAAGCTAGCCAAGAGATATAATCTCTCCAGCATGTCCTGGGTTTGCCCCCGGGCCTCCTCTGGGTATAACATGACCGGAACATACCAGACAGGAAACCTGTGGGGCAAGTCCACTTGTAATACTTAAAGCCAGATTAATCTATTCAGAGCTCGGACACACCACCAGCTCCCAACACCACAAACCCCAGAGCCCTCTCCCCTGTCCTGTGCAACACACACGGCACGAGCCACTTCAACTGTGGCCACCGACCAAACTAGCTGAGTGTCTCCGTTTAAGCTCAGTGAGACGAATGAGGCAACACATGCAAGAGTAGGACGCTAATCCTGTTAATGACTAAGGTCAAGGGCATGCTGGGAGAGAAGCCAGTTTGATGACCAAGCACCACATCAGAGTAAAGAACTGCAGCACGTTTCCTGTCGTAGGCGGACATGTTTATTTCAAATCAAACTGCAGTCAAGGCTTATTTGATCACATATGGCTATATTTAATACTACACACAGAACAGATTAAGTTATAATAGCCCAAAAAAGTGAGTCTGTAAAAAAAACAAGAAAACATGTTTTCACACCGTCACAACATTCGCCACATAGAGTAAAGAAACCAATCAAAGCTAAAAGGATTGCTGCTGATGGTTGACTCAGGTCTGCTAAGTATAGCATCCCCTCGCCATCTCCACTCCTACTTGAGTGTAAATATGGAAATCGCACCTGCAGCTCGAGGACTTTGATACGGTGCCGATGGTTCCTCAGCTCCTCCTGCAGCTCAGAGATGGTCTCTTTCAGCGCCACGATCTGCTGTGTCCTCTCCTCATTCTCGTGCAGCCAGTACGAGACCTCGTCTGTGCAGCGAAACATATCGGGGCATCTGCGCTCGTCCAGCTGAGGCAGTGTGGCCACCAGGCGACACATCCCATTCTCCATCGCCTGTTGAGGACAGGTTCAGACAGCCGAAACAACATGTCAGGATGTGTGAAAGAACAATGTCCCTGTCTTTGTTCATTTGTTTTTGTCAATGCTCTTACACATAATCTCAGATTTATATGAAGTCATGACAGTGTTACCTTTTCCTCTCTTGTGGAAGTTTTTAAATTCTCAGATTTACCCCCTTAAAATCTCTTAAACATATACTTAAAAAAAAACAATAGGTGTCTTGCCACCTTAGTGTATCATTTTTATATTTTTTATGCATTTGAAATGTACTTAATAGGAACATTATTCTGATTTCTGCTCAGATGGAAAGCTCCTTAACTGAGCTGATGGATCTCTGGTGTAAAAGTAGCAAGCTGTTAGCAGTCATAAGGCTGTGCTACTATTGTCTGGAGAACATAACTGCAAGATCGTTATCGTAATCACCTGGTTTGTGTACTCCCCGCACTGGGAGCCCCCACCGTTGCGGATAATGGTAGCATTCAGGCCGTCTGTTTTGGCCTCTGGGAGCAACACAATGAGGATATAAAGAGCAGAGCACAGGCTCCAGCCGGGAGGGGCAGTTAAGGACAGGAGAGACATTGCTGCCACGGGTTGTTAGTTTGTCCCTGCCTTGTCAGCAAGAGTGGGCGTGGGACACCCGGAGTATTTGCTTCACCATGTGAGCCTCTGAGGGCTCTGTCTGCAAGGTGCGAAACAAAGACAACACGTGCATTATCGTTCCATGAGAAAAGAATTTAACAGAATATAGAAAGGAAAGAATATAGTTCACAAAGCCATAAAGACACTTTAAGCTCACAAAGATATGATTACTCTGACAGACAAGCAACAGAGTCAGAGCACTTAGTGTACCACTCATTAAGGTTCTGACTTATTATGTTCATAAAGTTATCCACTGTTTTATAGCCATAACCTATAGATAAAGGGAAGATCTGAAAAAACAAACAAATGGTACTCACCCCAGCTAAACACCACCTTCTACCCCATTCCTGGCTTGCATGGGGCCAAGGGGTCCTTTCCATTGTCTTCGTCTTTTTGTTCTTCTTCTCCTCTGTTTTTTGCGTGTTCCTCTCACTCTGGACGCTTCATGCTCCTTTTCTCTCTCGCCATCTCTCGCCCTCGCTTTCCTTCTCAATGTGGACATCCTAGTCCAGTAATCCACCTCTAAGAGGATTCACATGACTGAAGGGTGGGAAGGAGGCAGGCATTTAGGGAAGTGATAGTGGAATTATGGGTAAAAGCCAAACGTGCCAAGAGCTGAAAAATGTCTTTTAATTTACTAGAAATATCCATGTTTTCTGTTAAATTACTGTTTGTCCTGATTACATCAAACTGTGGCAGAGCAGAATGTGCACTTAACTGTTTTTCATGGTTATAGATTTTTGTTGTTCTTAATTATTAAACAAATAAAATGATCATCTTATAGACCCACACGGACAAGGACTGCTGTAAGAGTTACACATAAGACTGTTTGCGCTTTAGAAAAGAACATAATGTAATTAATATGCATCAGCACACACAGTAAACAAACATCACCCACAGGTAATCCCGCTCTCAGCTAGTAATAAAGGATGATGTGTGTAGAGGTATGATGGGTGCTGATCCTATTACAGTATCAAAGCAAGTCTTTATATTTTTATACCCTTGACTGCAGCTCAGCATCCATTGTCTCATTAAGAAAAAAATAAACTGCAAATGAGACCCTCTATTGCATGTTCAGTATGCTGTTATTTAATTGAAAAAATATTTTCCAAAAAGTCTTTGCAACTGTGTTATATCAGTTGAAGAACTCATGCATAGCAAACTGTCTCATCATTTATTCACCTGGTCTTTTCAAAGAATTCAGCAAATCACACAGAAGACAAAGCAGTGCTTTAACCTCCAAGTATAGATGTAATAAATGCAAAGTGAATTCCACATAGAAACTCTCAGGAAAACTAGATGTGTCCCTGCCGTAATGTCAGCGAAATGATGTCTGTAAGGCCACATGGTGGTGCCATGTAACCACTTTATTATTATGCTGGCCTCTCTAGAGCTCACCGACCTTTCACATGTAAAACAAAAAAAAAGAAGAAAAAAAAAGAAAAATTACTCAGAGTTACAAGAAAGGGCAAGATGGGAAACATTTCACAACATTTACAAGAGACTAGTACTGGGCACTGAAGAAAGAGATAAGCTACAAGCGTTATGTAAACAACAGAGCAGTAAGCATTGCAAAGTGTCCATTCATCAGCCTGGAAAGAAGGAGATTTTTTTCTTTTTTTTTACAACATGCAACATACAAACACAGTGCGGGGGTCAGCAGATTTACAATGGGTGAACATGTGGAAAAAGAAATACAATCAATTTCACATCGTGCGCTCTAATTTTCAGGGATTAAGAGGAACCATTCTGTCAGGGCAGGCGGGACGGATTCCAGGGATTCACAGGGGTTCGGAAACTGGGGATCTTCACACTCGCACTTTGCTCCACTGCCAACTCGCTCGCTCTTCACAGGAATTCCTCCTCAAACACTCACGCACAGGGCTCCGGGGTTCAGGGTTCGAGACGGGTCCAGGAGATGTGTGTTACTCAATAGCCCAGCGACGAGTAGATCTGAGTCACAGCCTTATGAAGTGGCCAACAAATAGAGTGATGAACCACAGGTGAACGATTAGCTGCAGGTGCGTGGGCCAAGGGCGGGAGCCCGGGATGAGCTCCGCCCAGGCGGAGTGATGCTAGCGAGAAAGAGAGAAAGGCAAAATCAAAACAAAAACACTTGTGGCCACGCTGGGCCAGCCGGGCAGGCACCATGACACATTCACAAGTACCGGTACTAGTTGATACAAGTATCACAATTGTCACATATATTCTTGTATGATTTACTATATATAAATACAAAAGTATTAATAAAATAAATAAAAAACACCTAAAGCTATATAATTAAATACTACCATCCTTTTCATCATCATCATCATCATATGATTGCTGGGGTTTTCTCTGTTTTCTTTGTATTATTGTAGGGTCTTTACCTTACAAAATAAAGTGCCTTGAGGCAACTGTTGTTGCTGAAAAGGAATTATTTAAAAAAAAAATAAAGATGGTAGCCATTTTCAATGTGGAACTGCATTTTTTCATCTAACCATATATTTTTTTTCTTAATCCACCCCACATGAAACTGGTTAACCAGTTGTCACCTATGTCCCCCAAAAAGCATGTTGTTTATGGTGGCGTGGGTTGTCTACTTTTCAGAAGATTGATGGTTGCTGAACGCCTCAAGACCCCCTGTTGTATCCATCTGGGATTGCATATGTGCATGAGCATTAGAAATGTTTCCATGCATGCAGTTTGCCGTGTAAAGAGTGCTCTGAGTGCTGAAAAAGAGTGGAAAAAGCACTATATAAATTACAGTCCATTTACCAAGGACTAGCACAGAGAGAACACTGCAGAAAAACTCAGCTTTGGGTTCAGTGGTGACTAACTTACTTAGCAGTGTGACATTGGCCTTATAGTAAGGTGGTTAGCCCGTTGAAGGGTGTACCCAGCCTCTCACCAGATGTGTGGGATAGGCTCCCATGAATTGGATAAGCTTGCCAGCATGAGAGGGATGGTCCAAGAAAAAAGAATTCAGTTCAGTTCAATTCAATTCAATTTTATTTTATTTATATAGCGCCAAATCTTTTGGCGCTATATAAATTACAATTGTAGTACAATTGTAAAGGTAGTACAATACAATGTACAATGTAAAGAAGTCTTCATGCTCAAATACATGAAATTCAGGCGAAGTGGACGTGACTAAACTGGCATTAGTTAGAAGTATGGCTTACTTGCAGTCTAAAGCAGTTGTTTGTAAGATGGAAATAGGGAGACAAACAACAATTTCAGTTATCTGCTGCACTATATTTGTGACATACTTGAAATATTCAGATCAGCATATTTACTTGTTGGTGTCACTTATTTGTCTAAAGTTTAAACTTCTGTGCCAGCCTTTAAAACAACTGTATATCAGTAATAACCCATGAAAACACAGTTTTCATCACCTGACAAAGACAGCTTTACATTTGGCATAATGCTAAGCAGCTTTTTCCAGCATGTTGGCATGAAGCTGAGAGCTGAGACTGAGTGATGTGACAGTTTGACAGGATGCAGGGTAGGTGTTGATGGTTGAACATGGGGGTGGACGACAGGAGGTAGTGTTGGGAGGTATGCCACTTTGTGCTGGGAACATGATGTATTTGTAAAGCGACATGAAAAAAGGTTCAAAAGCAAATATAGTTTGAAAATATTTATGCAGCTCTCTTCTTCTAACTAACAATAAATGACCTTTCCTTTAAAAGCTTTGTGGAGATCAATCACAACAGCGTCTTCAGTGAATGCCAAAAGATCCTTTGAAAGTAGATGAACATGCTTTTTCAGCTTTATATTCTTCCTCAGAAATTCCAGTGATCTCTCGCACACAAAGAGTGAATCCTGAATAAATGAGTAAAGATGCATGATGTATGCAAATGCTGCTAGACAGGACACATAAGGTCACAAGAAGGTTTGATTAGTATGGGAAAAAAAAGATATGAAATTATATGCTATAGCCTTCACAGCCATTCAGAGGATTCCTCTGCTAATTAGAGTTTAAAAATAGAGGGCATTATGGGTGTCATGTCATGATAGCATCCCTACCACCTGAAACAGATTACATTTTTTTTTTTAATATATGGAGCCTCAGAAATTACATGTTGTTTGACTCTGTAATTCATTTTCTTGGCAGCTTATCCATTTGGCAATGGTAGGGTTTCAGTCTGTCCCAGCTGGCACTGAGATATACCCTGAACAGGTACAATTACAGATTATGACTACATTGTGCAATTAATGTGATTAGACTTCCACATATGTGCCTATGTTTATACTTGCAACTCGGTAGGTAGGTAGGTAGGTAGATAGGTAGGTAGATAGGTAGATAGATAGATAGATAGATAGATAGATAGATAGATAGATAGATAGATAGATAGATAGATAGATAGACAGACAGACAGACAGACACAGCCATATTATTAGTCCTTTTATTTATCCAGGTAAAAATGTCATTGAGATTAAAAATCTCATTTCCAAGAGAGACCTGAACTTGATTGACATCCCATTCTTAATCCATAAGGTTTAATGTGATATTGGTCCAGCCTTTGCAGCTGTAACAACTTAAATTCTTCTGGGAAAGCTTTCAATTCAATGGTCTGATTGGGTGAGTGAATAATTTTGAAAATAAAGTGCAGTTGCCATCATACTCACCTTCTGTAACAGGTGTAACACTCTCCAAAGTAACATAATGTAATGCATTATTGTACTAAATTCAGTCATTACATTACAGTTAGAACTGTGTCGTGAGTTGAGTTATATGAGGTTTTTAGTAAAAACCCAACAATAATACAATACAATGACAAAGCATTTGGCGACAGTGGGAAGGAAAATCTCTCTTTTAACAGGAAAGTGCAAAGATGAACACTGCAAGGTAATGCAAAAAATTACAGGACAAAGTTTCCATGCTATGAAACGTTAACATGTGCTTGTATTTTTGAGTGACCAATGAAATCTGACTTTATAACTTCATAAGTGGGCAATCACAATGAAGAATGAAGACTGGGAAGTTTTTATAAACATGAAAAATAAATCATGGTTCTTTGTGGAAGTTTCATTCCAGAAATAAACTGCTGTTTCATGCTACACTGATGTAAGTGAATAAAATGCTGCGGTTGAAGGAGCTGACATTTTCTTCAGAAAAATACAGCATGACAGGATTCTCATTAGCAACAGGAAGGCTTTTAGTATCAGATCAATGCTGGACTTGCCTTTCATTTACAAAGCTTTATGTCTAACTACGTAAAAATGACCGAACAGTGGAAAGATGGATTGTTATTATGCGCTGCCAGTAGTGTCCATTTCCTTTGATTTCTATCTAATGTGACTGTCATGAAAATCTCACGAGAGGCTTTGAGTGCCCACATCAGTCCATCAGTATCAATCATTTTGCATCACTCACTACAGGCTTATTTATTTAGTGATCCCGGGGAGCTTAATAATAAGAGATTTAATTTGTTCCATTCATCATGCCTCATGTAAAAAATATTACCAAAATATTACCACTTTGATCATAACAGCGTCACGTTTCAGCTTCTTACAGTGGTCGCGCAGAGCAAATGGATAAGTCACTGTGTGGTGATGCAGTTTGTTTTTCCAACATGTCTACGAGCTGGGAGGACCTTTGACCTTCAGCCATCTGCAGTGAGTTCTTCTGTTCTCCTCCATTGTCTTTCTGAATTATTTACACGACGACACTGACGCGTCAGCAGATTCATCAAGCACACCACTGGCTGTGTCTCATTGTTTAGCCTGAGGAAAGACTTACTCGACCCAAACGTCTCACTCTCTGTTAACCTAGGTCTCTTAATCTGATATAACACAGACAAATGACACATAATGCACTAAATATCGCTTTGCTAGATCCAATCAAAAAAAGACCTTGAATTTCAGCATTTAAAAAAACAACAACTTTAAAGAACTTCTTTTGTTGCTAAATACAAAGAGGTAGATGGTATCTTGCATATGATGCCAAGCTAAAAAAAATCCATTCATCCGTCCCCCCTCCTCTTGAACTTCACTTCACATCATAGAAAAAGCATTTCAGACATAGCGTGCATTTCATGCATTGGTGCACCAGTGCAAAGTGGGGTTATATGTGTCCTGATGTGCACATCTGTGTGAGTGTGTTGGTTTTGCAGAGTGAGAAAAGACATGGTTGATAAAATGCGCATTAGCTGGAAAATTGAGTCCCTTGTACTTTGCAAGTGCTGGTACAGTCACCTAAACATTTTCATGCCTTATTACAGAAAACCTGCTCAGAGCACCGAGCACAGAAACACATGGCTGACATTTTCACAGACGTAAACCGACAAAGAGTAAACAACAAATGGCCAGAATCTCCTTATAAGAGAGCGAGGCATCAAAACCATCACAGCCAACCATACATTACAGAGCATCACAAGTGTTATATACAACCCTGAAATTAGACACAGTTTCTAAAGGTTACCTGTTGAAATCTCGAAAAGGTTAAACAAATAGCACAAAGTAAAAATTCGATGAAAAGAGACACTTTCTAGACTCCATTTAATACTGATAAAAATGCCATTCTTGACTATTCAAAAGTGCCGTTTACCACAGTCAAATTTCATTCCTGATAACTGCTGTCACATTTAATGTCAGACGTCTGAGACGGTCTCGCTGTCATGGCATTTGAAAGGTAAACGTTTGTTTCTTTTACAGCTGCTTTGAAATTAAAGTGTTGGGATCAAAGCAGAAGTGTGCTAAAGCCAGTAAGTGGTGTGACTTTCAGAAACAGTTTAAACAGTTTGAAATGACTAGAAGGTTTCATAGAGGAAGCAGCAGAATTTAGAATTATTTTTAATGCAGGATGTTCAGGTGACTCAGGAGGTTTTACTCTCAGTGAGATGTACTAGTACACAGCACGTACTCTGTTCAGTGTTTCAGTCTGGTTTAATAATGAAGCAAAACAACAAACATATAGTAATCCCCATAGCCATGTTGTGTTCTTTAATTCCTAGAAATTGGCTCTTTTTTGTTGTTTTTTTTATTTTTATCTCAGATGTTCTGTTTTTAGTATTTCTTTCTCAGATTTGATGACACCTGCTGATTGAATAAATACTTGTTTTCTCAACACTTAATGTCCCTGTGTCCACATAGCCTCTGGCTACCTGCAGCATGGGAACACAAGGAGACTGAACAAGATATAGGCACCAATACACTTATGAAAAGAAAAAAAAGCCCTCGCTGTTTCTTCTGCAGGTAAGTGACAACCTGCTGTTTAAACAGCTTTTACACAACAGCGTGACCTGGATCACAGGGAAACATATTGATTTTAATAAATGTAAAAATGATGTAAGAACGATTTTGAGAGAAACGGCTGAGCTGGTGAGTCACAATTATTTAGTGACTTTGTTTTTTCTAAAATGCTGAACAAAAATGACCTGCATGAACATTTTTGATGCCACTGCTGCTATCGCGAAAGTGAACCAAACTCCCCGCAGAAGCACACTGTTTTTGACAGCCTTTTTCACCATGTGTGGCTGCTTTTGAGCAGAATGAAATGCTGAATTAATGTTTTATGAGCCTGTCTTCATGTCCCTCCTCTCCCCCTGCCTATGACGTAAAAGGGGCTGCAGCTTCCCATAAATTGCATTTTCTTTACAGTCTTCACCTGTGGTCTCCTGCTTCTCCTGATTGTTGAAAGAAAATAAGGCTGCCACCATCATGAAAACACTCATGAGCAGCTCTGAAATAGGAGGTCAGTTTTTTCTCTTACTTATAATGTTTGTGCGATCAGTTTTATATGAGACATATGTGGCATGTTCCTAACCATGTTTCCAACTAGAGTAATGGGGTCCGTAGAGTACGGGGGCTCTGAGCGGTCAAATACACTGCAACTTAAGAAAAATGCTGCAAAAGCCCACAAAACAGAACAGAAGTTTAATCAAACTTGTTAAAAACAACCAAAGGCTAACTAAGACTTCAGTGGGTACAAAGAGAAGCTTAAGAACAGGAATTCTTCATAGTGAGTTATCCAAACCACAGAACAGCATATTAATGACTAACCTTGTGGATGGATCATCTCAGATACTCTCTTAGCTGAATGTTGGTCCATTTTCAGCATCTTTTTCCTGCCCTATGATTGCATTTGACTCCCATTAACTTTTATTGAGGGTAAAAATGTTATTGCTTATCCTCCATCTTCGCTCTGCTAATGTGTTTATATTATTTGAACCAGAGCTCTGTTGGTAGCTACCACCCAACAAACCATTATATACCAGGTAGCTTAACGGCTATAACCCTACAAACATTGCTGCTATTTAGTTTTCTGTTGTCATTTATGTCCGAAATCATAACAGACTGTATGTTTTAGTTTTTGGAAAATCCCTCAGTCAGAGAATGGCATATCAACTTTACATGGAAACTAGCGAACCAACTTCATGCTAACTTCTAAGTCCATTAAACCTCGTAAATCTCTATCACAGTAAAGTTAGTTGGATCATGCTAAGGCTAATTTCTTGGTTTAAGAATGTTGAATGTTCACAGTTTTGCTTAATTATTTTAGGATCTGGATAATTTCATTATAAAGTCGTCAAAAGTACTGCATAATTTCTCTTCAAATTGAAGAAATATATGCAGAACTAGCCGATGACTGATTTTCATGATGACAGTGTGCAGCAGGCGGTATGATGAGGCAACACAATGACCTTGGATGAGCCAATTAGAAACACGGGTTTTGCAAGTGATTATATTTTCAGATCAGCATTGCATGAGACACATGTGGTTGTTATTCAAGGCCATGAAAAATCTATAATTAAGATGTATTTGGTACAATTTAATAATCTAACTGTAAAACGTGTCTGTATGAATGTCCACTGCTTTTCTTAGTGACTCATCATCCAATCTACTGTACTGTAGGAGGCCAAGAAAGTACAGTGTTAAGAGCGAAGTCATTTGGCTGAGTGGGTGGCTTACTTTCAATGATGACATCATGAGCCTTCACCATTAGGACTCACTGACAGAGCATTCACAACAGCTGACTGACTGCAGCTTATTCTGTACTCAAACTGTAACTAAATGTATTATTACCCTCCACCTTCTTTTCCCTCAATGTCAAGTTGTTTTGGATGCTATCTCTGGAATCGGTTGTGCCACTACTTCTTTTAAAAGCACAGTGGTAAATGGAAGAGTGATAAAGGTAGGGGCCCTGATTTCAGTGCACAGTTACACAGTGGTTTACAGTTTGAATTAAACCACAAGAGTGTGGATGCTGATTTAGTAAATGGCAAAAATAAACAAAATAAATTGGAGATCATTTATCTGAATTTCAGGAGCAGGTTCACACTTCATGCATTCCCTTTCTATTCTCTGTTGATATATGACCCTCCCTGCACTATAAGCTGTTTGTTCTCATTTTCATGCCCCAACTTCCCTGGGGGAAACATGGGGATCTGCCCGGTCCGGAAGCCATCGCCAGTCCACTCAGAGGCCTTCTCTAAATCGTAGCCTCAACTCATTTTCATGCCATTATCTACTAGAAATGCTGTGAGACATAAATGAGGATGTGGTCTCAGCCAATGAAACATCTTAGTATAGACAGGAAGGTTTGAAAAAGAAAATGTGAGATAATTGCTTTTTCTTCTTTCAGCATTTCTTAGAGCTCACCACAGCAGATAATATGCCTTCATCTCACCCTTTAACTAGTATCCTCCTCTGTCACACCAACCCTCTGCACGTCCTCTTTCATTCATTCATTCATTCATTCATTCATTTCTTTAAGTAGTCTTTAGGAATAGTTTTAGGACATTTAAAGCTGTTGTTGGATGTCGGCTGGTTTTTGTTTTGTTAGTCTGCCTGCCTATCGATCCCGCTTATTGGTTCTTGCACTCGTGCTACAATCAGCTAATAACGACGCAGTGAAGAGCGTGGATATGGACATTTCTTTTTATTGCAAAAAAGGGTGAGATAAATGTTAAAGTGGAAAACTGCATCCAGGACAGAAACAACCACATTATGCTGCTAACACAACTTCAGTTCTTTGCAAGCATTTGCACAGACAGCATGCTAATGCTAAGCTAGCCAAGAACCCAGAGTGAAAGCTCAGCGAATGCTGACCCCAGCAGCCAGACCCTTAACTTCAGGTAACAAACAGATGAGCAGTCAGGCTGTAGCTTCTCCTTCTACCGGTTCACATTTCTAAAGCAGAATCACTGTGGCCATTGCTTTTTTGTGCTCGTTTTCATCTTTGCCTTGTGCGGTTAGCTTTGTATTCAACTAAGCGAAAGAGAGAGATGTGTGTCCTCATAGGGATTTATGCTGGTGTGTTGGATTATAGCTTCAGGTTTATATTGTTAAATGGTGATTATGAGACAGTGTGTTTTAGCTATTTTAGAGAATAACGTGAAAGTAATGTAACAAGTAGTACAACAAAATACTTTTTCCTGGGAGTAATTAAGTAACGTACTGCATTACTTTTAAGAAAAGTTTTCTGTGTAATGTCTGTGAAGGTTCTCAGTCATCCAGGTCATCGTAGTGTAAGGAGCCTGGAAAGAAAACCGTCTGGACTTCTTTAAGTTTCCTTGAAGATGTTTCACCTCTCATCCGAGAAGCTTCTTCAGTTCTAAGAGCAATTGGTGGAGAGTCCCAGATTTTAAGCCCTAGGGAGTGTCCCCAAGAGGGTCATGGACCTCCTAATGATCCTCTACCTAATCACACAAGCCAAGGTGTGAAAACGGGTGTGGGTCACAATCAATGATATCAATAATGGAATTAGAATTGTTAAATTATTATCAATTCTCTTCCATAGTGGGGAGGCCAGTCTATGACTGATAATGCTCTATTGTGTGTTTTTCTATCCAGGTATGTTTTTACTGCATTGCCAGTGTGTTTGGGATCTCTGTCATGCTAAAAAATGAAGCTGTTGCCGGTCAGAAGTTTTATAGATGGTATTGCACAGTGGATCAAAATCTGACAGTACTTTTCTGAGTTCATAATTCCATCAATAGATCTCCAACACTGCTGGGTGCCCCAAACCATGACAGAGCCTGCACCATGTTTTACAGATGACTGTAGAAGCTCACTGTTGTATGTCTCGCCTGACCTCCATACATATTCGCAATAATTTGAACTAAAAAATCTCAAATGTGGATAGATCACTCTCTGAGGCCTGTTGCCACTCATTTTTCATACATTAAACCAGAGAAATGAAAAAAAAAAGATGTGTTTTTGTGACAAGCTGCTACTAACAAAGTTCCTAAAGATACAATTTAAAGTTGGTTCTTTGCTAAGTTGTCTGATATTGTAGACTCAACACTGGTTCATCCCTTCAACTAGGTAACATTTTTGAATTATTCATAGGTCAGTGTTATCTGCCTTAGTAAGCAAAAGAAAAATTTCTCTGACAATGATCAGGTACAAGGACCGGACCGATAATGGGTAAAAAAAAAAAAAAAAGGGCCCAGG